>JAEOAE010004289.1:0-35618 GCA_036365155.1 Meriones psammophilus
ATCAGGCCTGCTCTCAAGTACCTTTTCAGTTTCATGAGGTTTGATTTATTCATTGTTGCTCTAGAGCTGTGCTGTTGGTATTCTGTTCAGGAACTTGTCTCTTGTGGCAATTCCCCACTTTTTCTTCTAACAGGTTTAGTGTGTCTGGTTTTATATTGAGGTCTTTGATCCACTTGGGCTTTAGTTTTATGCAGGGTGATAACTATTAAACTATTTCCATTTTTCTACATGTAGACATCCAGTAAGGCCTGCACCATTTGTTAAAGATACTGTCTTTTTTTCCATTGTATGGTTTTGGCATCTTTGTCAAAAATAAGGTATCCATAACTGTGTAGGTTTATTGCAGGGTCTTCTATTTAATTAATTCTACTGACTCACCATTAGGTTTCTATGCCAATACCATGCATTTTTTACTACTATTGCTCTATACTACAGCTTGAGATCAGGGATGGAGGTATCTCCAAAAGACCTTTTAGTGAAGAGGATTGTTTTTGCGATGCTGGTTTTCTTATTGTTCCATATAAAGTTGAGAATTTTTCTTTCAAGGTCTGTAAAGAATTGTGTTGGTAATTTGCTGGGAATTGCATTGAATCTGTAGATTGCTTTCAGTAAGATGGTCATTTTTACTATGTTAATCTTGCCAAGGAATGAGCATGGGAAATCTTTCATTTTCTGATATATTCTACTATTTCTTTCTTCAGACACTGGAATTTTTTTTCATACAAGTTTTTTACTTGCTTGGTGTTGGTATAATGTTCTTTTGAAATGTATACACCTCACCCTTGTTCATTCAAATGCTGATTTCTCCTCCCAACCACTCTCTAGTTTCAATCTGGATGTTATATTGTGATACTCATTCCAAGCATCTTGTCTCAACTCTGTGTAAACAGGCTAACATAAAGCAACTAGACACAATGCTGAGCTGGGAGGAGCCAGAAGACAGGAAAGAGGGGAAGAGCTAGAGGGCAGGAAAGAAGTGGGAGGAGAAAAGGTGAGGAGAGCTAGGAGACAAAGCTGAAGGACAGATCTTAGAACTACATGGAGAGATGGACTGGACCTAAGATATCACTAAAAGCAAGTATAATGTGGGAAATCTAAATGTTAGGAAAGTATGAGGGCTTGGAGTTTTAGGATGGAGTAACTATTGCCCAGCAGTGTGTTCTAGGTTAACTAAATAAACCCAGAGTCTGTGTGGTGATTTGGGTATACAGCTGTTTAGGATTAACAGCAAGCTTTACCAGAAGATAAATCAATAGAAAATGTTAATCACCATTTTACAAAAATTGGTGCCCATCTAATCTAAATATCCACACCCTTTAAATCATACTTTAATATAATTTGGTGGGGGAAATGAGCTCCAGTATTAAAACCCAAACTTAAAAACTCCTAGGTCAATTACTGTCTCTTTAAGGGAGACTCTTAAACTACCCCAGGAGCAAAAAACAGCCTCTGTTGGGCAGACCTGAAATTTCCATAACAAAACTGGCTGCTGCTGCAGTTTAACTGAGGGATTAACAAGCAGGGCTCCTTTATATACTAAGGCTGGGTCAACTGGCTCAGTTCCATAGCCATTGCAGGAAAGAAAGGAACTGGAGGCCAACAAACCTCTAGACAGTTTGGCCTAAACTGCTTCAAAAATAAAAAAGTTGCCTTGACAGAGGGTGTTTTAATCCCTTTTAGCTTCATTTGGGCTGTCATATTCATGGAACTGGTTGCACTATATTTAATGGTGCTGGTTCTTCTCCATACCTTCTCCAAGAAAGTTGAAAGAGAAAATGGGAAAAAAACCAAGGATTGGAATACTGAGTTACAGACAAGAAAAAGGGTACTCTTCCTAATAATTAGATTAATAACGGCTAAAATTCAAAGCTCTCTGGCTGCAAGATACTTGTCAGCGCTTTCTGGTAAGGGACCACCAATTCACTGAAATATCAATTTAAAATAACCAACTAGAGGGACAAGATGGCAGCGCCAGGAGAACACTGCCTCTGAGGAGCAAGACAACATTTTCCATACAGGGACAAAGAGACTGAACTCTGGGACCTAAAACAATAGCAATTGTGTTTGCCAGGTGAGAGGAAATCCCCTGGGCATGGGAATCAGTCTGGTCCACTCTCAGGTCACCCAGCCAGAACCCAGAAGGGTTACCGAGTCAAACAGGCATTAGGTCGCCAGACCAGAGCCACATGCCAGTGTGTCCTGATCATCTTCCCAGGCTGAACAGTGGGCACAAAACCACCAGACACAGGGAGTCCCAGTCGAGAGAAAACCCCACAGGGAAGGAAGTCAACAAGTCAACAGGGCGGGCCATGGGTCACCCAGTCTTTCCCTGAAAACAATCTCACAGACCAGAGGCTAAAAGCAGCCATCACAGAACTGGGCTCCAGCCACAAGCACAGACAGTTGCTGTGTGCCCAGCTCTCCAGCACAGACAGAGCTATATAACCCATGGTACAAGAAACTGGGAGTTGCTATCAGGAGAAATCCTCACAGGGAACGAAGCAAAGGGGATGGACTTAGGCCACCCAGTATATCCCTGGAAAAGATCCCACAGAACTGCCCAACCCAGAGACCTGCTATGCCCCAGATAGCCTGCTGTTACCAGGAGAGCACGACCCCCACTACAGATTACAGCTTGGGTACTAGGGGACAGAGTGCCAACCTCAGGCATACAAAAGCCCAGAATCCCCAAGATCAACCCCCAGATACTACTGCAAAGGCAACCAGTTATCCCTAACAAAACTAACCAAACCACGGGAAACACAGGTTACAGCAGCAGATCACTAAATATATGGCAAGAAACCCAGAAGCAGGGCAGCTGTCTTCAGGATTTCTCCCAGTGAGAGGAGAGCCCTCTCAACTAACAAGGACCACAGTTACCACATGCAAGTCTCTATTCCTGAGGTGAGCTGTGGCAACTCCTGAAAAACACCAGCCATACACTGACTATACCCAAAAAGCTGACAAGGCTTCTGTCAGGAAAAACCATCTTACTGCCAAGGGGATTCTCTCCACTATAGGATTCCAGGAACCACCAGAAACTAACTCCAAACACCTAAGATAGCCCAATGGGTATAGGCCAGCAAAAATGCTCAACCAACAAAAGCCACAGCAATATGGCATCTCCAGAAACCAGTTATTCAGGGGCAAGTAGCCCTGGACACCCCAGCATAATTGAAATTCAAGAAGATGACCTAACTTCTATGATCATGAAGAGGATAACAGAGGAAACAAATAAAATGTGTAAAGACCTAGAGGAAGATAAACTCAAACAGATTATGGCCATCTGTAAAGAAATACAGGTAGTTGCAACTAAACAGTTTGTGGCCTTTAGAGAGTAAATGCTTAAATCACTGAAAGACATAAAAGAAACAGAGGATTGTTCAAACAAATAGCTGACTGAATTGAAGGAAAAACAGGAAAATACAATAAGATAGGTGAAGGAAATCAACAAAATGGCTGAATATCTGAAGATAGAATTGGAAAAATTAAAGAAAACACAAATGGAGGAAATTGTAGAGAGAAAGAATTTAGGGAAGAAAACAGGAACTACAGAGGTAAGCATAACCAATAGACTACAAGAAATGGAAAAAAGAATCTCAGGTGTGGAAGATACAATGGAAGAAATAGATGTATCTGTCAAAAAAAAAATGTTAAATCTAAACACAGACCGTCCAAGAAATTCAAGACAACATAAAAAGACAAAACCCGGGGAGGGGGGAGCCAAGATGGTAGCGCCGGGAGAGAACTGTGTCTGAGAAGCAGGACAGCACTCTCCGTGTAGCGACCAGGAAACTGAACTCTGGGCCCTAAAACTGTAGCGATAGTGTTTCACAGGTAAGGGGAGGCTCTCATGGCATGGGAATCAGTTGGGTCCACTCTCGGCTGCCCAGCCAGAACCCTGAAGAAATCCCGGGTAACTCGGGCTTTGGGTCTTCAGACTGAAGCCACAAGCCTGCATGTCCCGATCACTTTCCCAGGCTGATAGGTGGGCACAAAGGTGCCTGAGACTGGGAGTCCCAGTCACAAGAAAATCCCACAGGGAAGCAAAGTTGTGAGTCTGATTACGGGTCACCCAGTCTTTCCTTGGAAGGTCTCAAGGACCTCGGGTACCCGCCGCCATCGCAACTGAGTTCCTGCTGCATTGAGAGCTGCACACCCAGCTCACCGGTACAGACAACCTGCACACCCCACTGCAAAAGAGACTGGGAATCCCTGTCCAGAGAGGGCCCCACAGGGAAGGAAGAAAGCATGCTGCTGGGGTCACCTGAGGGGCTGCACGCCCAGCTCACCAGTACAGATGAGCTGCGTACCCCAGTGCAACAGGGACTGGGAACCTCTGCCCGGAGAGGGCCCCACAGGGAAGGAAGAAAGCATGCTGCTGGGGTCACCTAGGCTGTGCCTGGGAAAAGTCTAGCAGACTGCAGATCGCAAACAGGCAAATACACCCAGCCATCCCAGATCCAGGCCCAAGCAGGGAGCACAGAGATATTGGGAACCCAGCCCCCGCAGACTAGCAGGCGGGAACACTCTCTGCCAGCCCAGAGGCCTGCCTTGTACCAACTACTACTTACAGACAGAAAAGTGTGCCCCAAGACACCAGAATCTTAGAGTCACTGTCTGGAGAAACCCTCACAAGGAACAAAGAACTAAGCAAAGGGGACAGACTTAGACAACCCAGTATAACCCCAGAAAAGGTCCCACAGACTGGCCCAACCCAGAAAACTACTGTGCCCCAGATAGCCTGCTTTTACTAGGAGAGCAGTACTCACCTGCCACAGATTACCTCTGGGGATCTGGGGCACAGAGCCCCAACCTCAGACCTACAAAAGACCGGGAACCCTGAGATCAACCCCCAGATACTGCTCCAAGGGGCAACCAGTTATCCCTAACAAAACCGACCAAACCATGGGACACACAGGTTACAGCAGCTGATCACTAAATTTACAGCAAGAAACCCAGAAGGTGGGCAGCTATCTCCAGAACTTCACCCGGTGAGAGGAGACACCTCTTGACTAATCAGGACCACAGTTACGACCCAGATCTCTATGCCTGAGGTGAGCTGTAAAAACTCCTGAAAAACACCAGCCATCCAGCGACTATACCCAAAAAACAGAAAAGGCTACCCTTCAGGAAAAACCATCTTCCTGCCAAAGGGATTCTCTCCACTACAAGAGTCCAGGAACAACCAGAAACTAAGTTCAAACAACTAAGATAGCCCAATGCGTAGAGGACAGCGTAAAAGTTCACCCAACAAAAGCAAGCGCAATATGGCATCTCCAGAACAGAGTTATCCAGGGGCAAATAGCCCCAGCATAATTGAAATTCAAGGAGATGACCTAACATCTATGCTCATGAAGAAGATAACAGAGGAAACAAAATACGAAAAGAAATAGAGGAAGCTGCAGCCAAACAGTCTGTGGCCTTTAGAGAGGAAATGCTTAAATCAATGAATGAAATAAAAGAAACAGTGGATTGTTCAAACAAACAGCTGAAGGAATTGATGGAAAAACATGAAAATACAGTCAGACAGGTGAAGGAAACAAACAAAATAGATCAAGACCTGAAGATAAAATTGGAAAAATTAAAAAAAAACACAAATGGAACAAATTGTGGGGAGAAAGAACTTAGGGAAGAAAGCAGGAACTACAGAGGTTAGCATAACCAATAGGCTACAAGAAATGGAAGAAAGAATCTCAAATATGGAAGATACAATGGAAGAAATAGATGTATCTGTCGAAGAAAATGTTAAATCTAAAAAATTCCTGACACAGACCGTCCAAGAAATTCAAGACAACATAAAAGACAAAACTTAAGAATAATAGGAATAGAGGAAAAAGAAGATTCCCTGCACCAAGGCCCAGAAAATATTTTCAACAAAATCATTGAAGAAAATTTCCCCAACTTAAAGGAGAGGCCAATAAGAATACAAGAGTCCTACAAAACAACCAAAACATTAGACCCAAAAAGAAAATCCTCCGGCCACATAATAATCAAAACTGTAAGTATACAAAACAAAGAAAAAAATACTAAAAGCTGCAAGAGAAAAAGGCCAAGTAACATATAATGGCAAACACATTAGAATTACAGCTGACTTTTCAACAGAGACTATGAAAGCCAAAAGGGCCTGGACAGATATCATGCAGACCCTAAGAGAACACAGATGTCAGCCCAGGATACTATACCCCGCAAAAATCTCAGTCCTCATAGACAGAGAAACCAAGATATTCAATGACAAAAACAAATTTCAACAATACCTACAAACAAATCCAGCATTACAGAAGACACTAGAAGGGGAAATACAACCCAAGAAAACTAGCTATATCCAAGAAAACACAGAAAATAAATAACCCCACTACAGTAAAACAAAAAACAACCAAGCACACAACCATATGACCACAGCCAACATCAAAGTCAAAAGATTTAACAGCCACTGGTCATTAATCTCTCTCAACATCAATGGACTTAATTCTCCAATAAAAAGACACAGACTAAGAGAATGGATGCATAAACAAAATCCAGCAATCTGTTTTATACAAGAAACACACCTAAGTCACAAAGATAGACATTACCTGAGGGTAAAGGGATGGAAGACGGCTTTCCAAGAAAATGGATGCAAGAAGCAAGCAGGAGTAGCCATTCTAATATCTGATAAAATAGACTTTCAACCAAAATTAATCAAAAGAGATGGTTAAGGACACTTCATACACATCAAGGGAAAATTCCACCAAGAAGACATCACAGTCCTGAACATCTATGCCCCAAATACAAGGGCACCCACATTTGTGAAAGAAACATTAATAACTTAAACCACACATAGATTCCCCACACACTAATAGTGGGAGACTTAAACACCCCACTCTCAACAAAGGACAGGTCAACTAAACAGAAATTAAACAAAGAAACCCTATCTCTAACAGAGGTCATGAATCAAATGGACCTAACAGACATTTACAGAACCTTACACCCAAACACAAAAGAATTTACCTTCTTCTCAGCACGTCATGGATCCTTTTCCAAAATAGACCACATAGTTGGTCAGAGATCGAGCCTCAACAGATACAAGAAGATTGAAATAATCCCTTGTATCTTGTCTGATCATCATGGAATTAAGCTGGACCTCAATAACAACAGAAATTACAAAAAGCCTACACATACATGAAAACTGAACAACTTGCTACTAAAAGACAGCTGGGTCAGGCAAGAAATAAAGAAAGAAATTAAAATCTTCCTAGAACTCAGTGAAAATGAAGACACAACATACCCAAACTTGTGGGACACAATGAAGGCGGTGCCAAGAGGAAAGTTCATAGCACAAGAAGAAATTTGAGACAGTGCATTCAAGCAACTTAATGGCTCACTTAAAAACCCTAGAAAAAGAAGAAGCAGACACACCAAAAAGGAGTAGACAGCTAGAAATAATCAAACTCAGGGCTGAAATCAATCAATTAGAAAGAAATAAAACAATTCAAAGAATCAATGAAACCAAGAGCTGGTTCTTTGAGAAAATCAACAAGATAGACAAACCCTTAGCCAAGCTAACTAAAAGGCAGCGAGACACCATCCAAATCAACAAAATCAGAAATGAAAAGGGGGACATAACTATAGACACTGAGGAAATCCAAGCAATCATTAGGACTTACTTCAAAAGTCTATATGGAACAAAATTTGAAAATCTAAATGAAATGGACAATTTTCTTGATCGATTCCACTTACCAAAGCTAAATCAGGACCAGGTAAATCAATTAAATAGTCCTATATCCCCCAAGGAAATAGAAGCAGTCATCGAAACTCTCCCATCCAAAAAAAAAGCCCAGGACCTGATGGTTTCAGCACAGAATTCTACCAGACATTCAAAGAAGAGCAAACACCAATTCTCTTCAAACTATTCCACAAAATAGAAACAGAAGGAACATTACCAAACTCATTCTATGAAGCCACAGTCACCTTGGTACCTAAACCTCACAAAGACTCAACAAAAAAGAGAATTTCAGGCGAATCTCCCTTATGAACATTGATGCAAAAATACTTAATAAAATACTTACAAACCGAATACAAGAACACATCAAAGATATCATCCACCATGACCAAGTAGGCTTCATCCCAGGTATGCAGGGATGGCTCAATATATGGAAATCCATCAATGTGATCCACCATATTAACAAATTGAAAGAAAAAAACCACATGATAATCTCCCTAGATTCCCAAAAAGCCTTTGACAAAATCTAACATTCATTCATGTTTAAAGTATTGGAGAGATCAGGGATACAAAGCACATATCTAAACATAGTAAAGGCAATATACAGCAAGCCTAGAGCCAACATCAAACTGAACGGAGAGAAACTTAAATCAATTCCACTGATATCAGGGACAAGACAAGGCTGCCCACTCTCTCCATATCTCTTCAACATAGTTCTGGAAGTCCTTGCTAGAGCAATAAGACAGTTGAAGGAGACCAATTGGATACAAATTGGAAAGGAAGAAGTCAAATTATCACTATTTGCAGATGATATGATAGTATACGTGAGTGACCCCAAAAACTCTACCAGGGAACTCCTACAGCTGATAAACACCTTCAGTAAAGTGGCCGGATACAAAATTAACTCAAAAAAATCAGTAGCCTTCCTATATAAAAAACACAAAAGGTTTGAGAAAGAAATTAGAGAAACAACACCCTTCACAATAGCCACAAATGACATAAGGTGCCTCGGAGTAACCCTAACCAAGGAAGTCAAAGACTTGTATGAAAAAAATTTCAAATCTCTGAAGAAAGAACTAGAAGAAGATATGAGAAGATGGAAAGATCTCCCATGCTCATGGCTTGGTAGGATTAACATAGTAAAAATGGCCATCTTACCAAAAGCAATCTACAGATTCAATGCAATGCCCATCAAATTACCAACACAATTCTTTACAGACCTGGAAAGAAAAATTCTCAAATTCATATGGAATAACAAGAAACCCAGAATTGCTAAAACAATCCTCTATGATAAAAGATCTTCTGGAGGTATCTCCATCCCTGACCTTAAGTTGTACTATAGAACAACAGTTTTAAAAACTGCATGGTACTGGCATAGAAACAGAATGGTGGATCAATGGAACCAAACAGAGGACCCAGATATAAACCCACACACTTTTGGAGACCTGATATTTGACAAAGATGCCAAAACCATACAATGGAAAAAAGATAGCATCTTCAACAAATGGTGCTTGTCCAACTGGATGTCTACATGTAGAAAAATGCAAATAGATCCATACTTATCACCCTGCACAAAACTGAAGTCCAAGTGGATCAAAGACCTCAACATAAAATCAGACACATTAAATCGGCTTGAAAAAAAAGTGGGGAATACCCTAGAACTCATTGGTACAGGGGAAAACTTTCTGAACAGAACTCCAACAGCACAGGCTTTAAGAGCAACAATAAATAAATGGGACCTCATGAAACTGAAAAGCTTCTGCAAAGCAAAGGACACCATCATCAAAACAAAGCGTCCTCCTACAGATTGGGAAAGAATCTTCACCAACCCTTTATCTGACAGAGGACTCATATCAAGTATATATAATGAACTAAAGAAGCTGAAAAGCAGCAAACCAAGTAACCCACTTAAAAAAATGGGGAACAGAGCTGAACAGAGAATTCTCTGTAAAGGAATACCAAATGGCAGAGAAGCACTTAAAGAAATGCTCAACCTCACTAGACATTAGGGAAATGCAAATCAAAACAACCATGAGATGTCATCTTACACCCATGAGAATGGCCAAGATCAAAAACTCAAGTGACAACACATGCTGGAGAGGTTGTGGAGAAAGGGGAACCCTTCTCCACTGCTGGTGGGAATGTAAACTTTCACAACCACTCTGGAAAACAATCTGGCGTTTTCTCAGACAACTAGGAATAGTGCTTCCCCAAGATCCAGCCATACCACTCTTAGGCATATATCCAAAAGAGGCTCAAGCACACAAAAAGGAAATTTGCTCAACCATGTTTGTAGCAGCTTTATTTGTAATAGCCAGAAGCTGGAAACAACCCAGATGCCCCTCAACTGAAGAATGGATGCAGAAATTGTGGTACATCTACACAATGGAATATTACTCAGCAATGAAAAATAAGGAAATCATGGAATTTGCAAGTAAATGGTGGGATCTGGAAAGGATCATCCTGAGTGAGTTGTCCCAGAAGCAAAAAGACACCCATGGTATATACTCACTCATATAGATATACAACATAGGACAAACCCACTAAAACCTGTGCATCTAAAGAAACTAAGCAAGAAAGAGGACCCTAACTAAAATGTCCAATCCCCATCCGGAAAGGCAAAGAGGATGGACATCAGAAGAAGAAGAAAACAGGAAACAACCCAGGAACCTACCACAGAGGGCCTCTGAAAGCCTCTGCCCTACAGACTATCAAAGCAGATGCTAAGCCTGATGGGCAACTGTTGGGCAGAGTGAATGGAATTTTATGTAAGAACTGGGAAATAGTAAGAGCTGGAGATGACAGGGTCTCCACAAGGAGAGCAACAGAACAAGAAAATTTGAACACAGGGAACTTCCCAGAGACTCACACTCCAACCAAGGACTATTCATGGAGATAACCTAGAACCCCTGCACAGATGTAGCCCAGGGCAGTTCAGAGTCCAATTGGGTTACATAGTAATGTGAAGAGGGGCTGCCTCTGACATGAACTGACTGGCCTGCTCTTTAGTCACCTCCTCCTGAGGGGGAGCAGCCTTACCAGGCCATAGTAGAGGACAATGCAGCCACTTTTGATGTGAACTGATGGACTAAGATCAGAAAGGAGAGGAGAACCTCCCCTACCAGTGTACTTTGGGAGGGGCATGCATGCAGAGGGAGGAGGGAGGGTGGGATTGGGAGGGGAGGGAGGGGCTTATTGGGGGATGCAGAATGAATAAAGTGTAATTGATGAAAAATTAAAAAAAAGGGGGGGGAAATAAGTTAAGAACATTAAATGACTTTCAAAAGTGGAGGAAAACATGGAGTTAGTCAATTTACTTGGAGCACATCTCGCCCCTGGGGGCAATGGTCTCCTGAACCTACTCACACCTCGGACAACACCACTGCTAGTTCTAGAACTGATGCAGGATGTTCCAACGAGGGGGTTAAGGCTTCTCATAATATTTCCTATAAGCCCACACCTGTTTGTTTATATCCCCCATTTTTATTCATTATTAGCCAGATAGAGCCAAGTAATTGTGGTAATGATACTTGCTTTTTTGCCCAATGCTAGAATGCTAGTAAATTTACTAGCTGGTTACTCGCATGCCTCGCTGGGTGCCTGTGCCCATTGATGCCCTCACACTATGACTCTCTTCAGACAGAAAAGGGATCTTGGAATTACAGTTGCCATTGTTACTGCCATCTCATTGGCAGCTGTTGGAGCTACCACTGTGGCATTAGCCATGAGTCATACTGGGAGACTGCTCAGACCCTGAATAACCTTTTAGCCAATGTAGCTCATGCCTTAGATGTACAAAAAGGAATTAATGCTCAACTAAAAGGAGGTTTGATGATGGTCAATCAGAGGATTGACCTCCTTCAGGAGCAAATTGATACCCTATGGCAAATTGCTCAACTTGGCTGTCAATGAAAGTATGCTGGACTTTGAGTCACTAGCATACAACATGAGAATTTTTCCTGTGCTGCAAATCTGTCTAAACAATTGTCTAGCTATATTTTAGGTAACTGGACTGGAAAATTTGATACTATGATGGAGCAGCTGAGAGTGGCCATTGTCACAGTAAATTCTACCAGAGTGGACACAAGACTAGCTACAGGATTATCATCATGGATTGCTGCAGCCATGAATCATCTGAAGGAATGGGAGGGCATGGGAGCGTTAGCAGGCCTTCTGGTGTTGGTCACCTTGGTATATATGAAGATTAGAGTCTCACAACAGCGTAATGCAGCCATGACCATTCAGGCCTTTACAGCCATTGAAGCAGGACTGTCTCCCCAAGCATGTTTGGCTACCATAAAAAGCCAAAATGTTACACTCAGGATGTGAGGCTAAGCACTGCACTCAGGGTCAGCCGCCTTGGACCCAGAGAAAAGCATTTCTGATTGCATGTGGGTTGATGCCCCAGGTCCTGCCTCTGAGAAAAACGTATCAGAAGGGTCTGATGCTCTTTGGTGGATGACACCTAAATGAACATCAGTACAAAGTCCCAATATATTTCTAATATCAGAGATCAGACCTCTACTCTTGCCTGATGTGTCCAAAACAAAAAGGGGGAACTGTAGAGAGCTGCGTAATGCCACGCCTGAAAGATGGAGCTGGCTTCTGCCTCCCACCTTCCCGATGGTGAGTGCTCTCTGTCACAAACAACTCCACATTTGGCTAAGGCTGAGGATCTGACTTGCTTCCATGTATATGGACCTATCTGCATTGCCCATGTGGCATGCTGAGGTTAGCTACCTAGAGGCTATTTAAAGTGGGCTGGCTTTACCCAGGGTCAGATGACTGTTCAAGGTTCCTGAATAAACTGCATTGAAAAAAAAAAAAAAAAAAAAAAAAAAAAACAAAAAAAAAAAACTGAAGTCCAAGTGGATCAAAGACCTGAACATAAAACCTGACACATTAAATCGGCTCGAAAAAAAATTGGGGAATACCCTAGAACTCATTGGTACAGGAGAGAACTTCTGGAACAGAACACGAACAGCACAGGCTCTAAGAGCAACAATCAATAAATGGGACCTCCTGAAACTGAAAAGCTTTTGTAAAGCAAAGGATATTGTCATCAAAACAAAGCGAGCTGACTACAGATTGGGAAAGAATCTTCACCAAACCTTTATCTGACAGAGGACTCATATCCAGTATATATAAAGAATTAAAGAAGCTGAAAAGTAAAAAACCAAGTATTCCACTTAAAAAATGGGAACAGAGCTAAACAGAAAACTCTCTGTAAAGGACTATGGAATGGTAGAGAAGCATTTAAAGAAATGCTCAATATCATTAGCCATTAGGGAAATGCAAATCAAAACAACCCTCAGATTTCGCCTTAAACCCATCAGAATGGCCAAGATCAAAAAACTCAAGTGAAAACACATACTGGAGAGGTTGTGGAGAAAGGGGACCCCTCCTCCACTGCTGGTGGGAATGTAAACTTTTACAACCACTCTGGAAATCAATCTGACCCTTTCTCGGACAACTCGGGAATAGCGCTTCCCCAATATCCAGCCATACCACTCCTGGGCATATATCCAAAAGAAGCTGAAGTACACAAAAAGGACATTTTCTCATCCATGTTTGTAGCAGCTTTATTTGTAATAGCCAGAAGCTGTAAACAAACCAGATGCCCCTCAACTGAAGAATGGATACAGAAACTGTGGTACATCTATAAAGTGGAGTATTACTCAGCAATGAAAAATGAGGAAATCATGAAATTTGCAGGTAAATGGTAGGAATTGGAATGGATCATCCTGAGTGAGTTGTCCCAGAAGCAAAAAGACACACACGGTATATACTCACTCATATAAACATACAACATAGGACAAACCCACTAAAATCTGTGCATCTAAAGAAACTAAGCAAGAGAGAGGACCCAGACTAAAATGCTCAATTCCTATCCTGAAAGGCAAAGAGGAGGGACATCAGAAGATTAAAAAAACAGGAAACAACCTAGGAACCTGCCACAGAGGGCTTCTGGAAGCCTCTCTCCTGCAGACTATCAAAACAGACGTTGAAACTTGTGGGCAACTTTTGGGCAGAGTACATGGAATCTTATGTAAGATGTGGGAAATAGTAAGAGCTGGAGAGGACAGGAACCACACAAGGAAGGCAACAGAACCAGAAAACTTGAACACAGGGGTCTTCCCAGAGACTCTTACTCCAACCAAGCAAAAAGACACACACGGTATATACTCACTCATATAAACATACAACATAGGACAAACCCACTAAAATCTGTGCATCTAAAGAAACTAAGCAAGAGCGAGGACCCTAACGAAAATGCTCAATCCCCATCCTGAAAGGCAAAGAAGATGGACATCAGAAGAAGGAGAAAACAGGAAACAACCTAGGAACCTTCTACAGAGGGCTTCTGAAAGCCAGAAGTAGAAAACAGGAAACAAACTAGGAACCTACCACAGAGGGCCTCTGAAAGCCTCTGCCCTGCAGATTATCAAAGCAGATGGTGAGCCTGATGGTCAACTGTTCAGCAGAGTGAATGGAATTTTATGTACGAAGTGGGAAATACTAAGAGCTGGAGAGGACAGGGTCTCCACAAAGAGAGCAACAGAACAAGAGAATTTGAACACAAGGAACTTCCCAGAGACTCATACTCCAAACAAGGACTATTCATGGAGATAACCTAGAACCCCTGCAGAGATGTAGCCCATGCCAGTTCAGTGTCCAAGTGGGTTACATAGTAATGCGAAGAGAGACTGCCTCTGACATAATCTGATTGGCCTGCTCTTTGATCACCTTCCCCTGGGGGGAGAGCAGCCTTACCAGGCAACATTAGAGGACAATGCAGCAACTTTTGATGTGAACTGAAAGACTAAGATGAGAAAAAATAGGAGAACCTCCCTATCAGTGGACTTGGGGAGTGGCATTCATGCAGAAAGGGGATGGAGGGTGGGATTGGGAGAGGAGGAGGAAGGGGCTTATGGGGGGATCCATAATTAATAAAGTGTAATTAATAAAATAAAAATAAATTAAAAAAAAACACAAAACCCAAGAAAAGAGTAATAAAGCAAAAAGAAGATTCCCTGCTCCAAGGCCAAAAAAAATATTTTCAACAAAATCATTGAAGAAAGTTTTCCCAACTTAAAGGAGAAGCCAATAAGAATACAAGAGGCCTAGTGAACACCCAATAAATTAGACCAGAAAAGAAAATCCTCCTGCCACATAATAATTAAAACAGTAATTATACAGAACAAAGAAAAAATGCTGAAAGCTACAAGGGAAAAAGGCCAAGTAACATAAAATGGCAAACCCATTAGAATCACACCTGACTTTTCAACAGAGAATATGAAAGCCAGAGGGCCTGGATGGATATCAGGCAGACCCTAAGAGAACACCAACATCAGCCTAGGCTACTATAACCAGCAAAACTCTCAGTCCTTATAGACGTAGAAAACAAGACATTCAATGAAAAAAACAAATTTCAACAATACCTACACACAAATCCAGCATTACAGAAGACTCTAGAAGGGAAAATACAACCCAAAAAAAACTAGTCACTTTCAAGAAAACACAGGAAATAATTAACCTCACTACAGTAAAACAAAAAGCAACCAAGCACACAAACTTATGACCACAGCCAACATCAAAATCATAGGATCTACCAGCCACTGGTATTTACTTTTTCTAAACTTCAATGGACTCAATTCTCCAATAAAAACACACAGACTAACAGAATGGATGCATAAATAAACCCTAGCAATCTGTTGCATACAAGAAACACACCTAATTTACTAAGATAGATATTACCTGAGAATAAAGGGTTGGAAAACAGCTTTCCAAGCAAATAGACCCAAGAAGCAGGCAGGAGTAGCCATTCTAATATCTGATAAAATAGACTTTCCACCAAAATTAATCAAAAGAGATAAAGAAGGACACTTCATACTCATCAAGGGATAATTCCACCAGGAAAACATCATAATCCTGAACATCTATGCCTTAACTAAAAGGGCACACACATTTGTAAAAGAAATATTAATAAAACTTAAACTACACATAGATTCCCTCAAATTAATAGTGGGAGACTTCAACACTCCACTCTCAACAAAGGACAGGTCAACAAAACAAAAATTAAACAAAGAAACATTGTCTCTAACAGAGGTCATGAATCAAATGGACCTAACAGACATCTACAGAACCTTTCACCCAAACACAAAAGAAATTATCTTCTCCTCAGCACCTCATGGAAATTTCTCCAAAATAGACCATATGGTTGGCCACAAAGCAAGCCTCAACAGAATAAAGATTGAAATCATCCCTGGTATCCTATCTGATCACCATGGAATAAAGCTGGACCTCAACAACAACAGAAACAGCAATAAGCCTACACACACATGGAAACTGAACAACTTACTACTAAATGACAGCTGGGTTAAGAAATAAATAAAAGATTTCCTACAATTCAATGAAAATGAAGGCACAACATACCCAAACATGTGGGACACAATGAAAACAGTGCTAAGAGGAAAGTTCATAGCACTAAGTGCCTTCAAGAAGAAATTTGAGACAGCTCATTCAAGCAACTTAATGGCTCACCTAAAATCCCTAGAAAAAGAAGAAGCAGACACACCAAAAAGGTGTAGACGTCTGGAAATAATGAAGCTCAGGGCTGAAATCAATCAATTAGAAAGAAATAAAACAATTCAAAGAATCAATGAAACCAAGAGCTGGTTCTTTGAGAAAATCAATAAGATAGACAAATCATCCAAATCAACAAAATCATAATGGAAAAGAGAGATATAAACACAGATACTGAGGAAATCCAAACCATCATTAGGACTTACTTCAAGAGTTTATATGCCACAAAATTTGAAAATCTAAATGAAATGGACAATTTTCTTGATCAATTCTACTTACCAAAGCTGAATCAGGACCAGGTAATTCAATTAAATAGTCGTATATCCCCCAAGGAAATAGAAGTGGTCATCGAAAGTCTCCCATCCAAAAAAGCCCAGAACTTGATGTTTTCAGGGAAGAATGCTACCAAACCTTCAAAGAAGAGCTAACTCAGGTTATCTTCAAACTATTCCACAAAATTGAAACAGAGGAAACATTAACAAACTCATTCTACGAAGCCACAGTCACCTTGGTACCTAAGCCTCACAAAGAATCAAGGAAGAAAGAGAATTAAACGCCAATCTCCCTTATGAACATTGATGCAAAAATACTCAACAAAATACTTGCAAACTGAATACGATATCACACCAAAGATATCATCCACTATGACCAAGTAGGCTTCATCCCACATATGCAGGGGTGGTTCAATATACGGAAATCCATCAATGTGATCCACCATATTAACAAACTGAAAGAAAAAAAACCACAGGATAATCTCCCTAGATGCTGAAAAAGCATTTGACAAAATCCAACATCCATTCATGTTTAAAGTATTGGAGAGATCAGGGATACAAGGCACATATCTAGACATACTAAGGCAATATACAGCAAGCCTATAGCCAATATCAAACTAAACAGAGAGAAACTTAAAGCAATCCCACTGAAATCAGGGACAAGTCAAGGCTGCCCCCTCTTTCCATATCTCTTTAACATATTTCTGGAAGTCCTTGCTAGAGCAATAAGACAGTTGAAGGAGATCAAAGGGATAAAAATAGGAAAGGAAGAACTCAAATTATCACTATATGCAGATGAAATGATAATATTCCTGTGTGACCCAGAACACTTTACCAGGGAACTCCTAGAGCTGATAAACACCTTCAGCAAAGTGGCCAGATGCAAAATTAACTAAAAAAAAAAAAAAAAATCAGTACCCTCCTGTATACAAACGACAAAAGGACTTTGAAGAAAGAATTAGAAGATATCAGATGCAAATGTCTCCCATGCTCATGGTTTGGCAGGATTAACATAGTAAAAATGGTCATCTTGCCAAAAGCAATCTACAGATTCAATGCAATTCCCATCAAATTACCAACACAATTTTTCCAGACCTGGAAAGAAAAATTCTCAACTTCATGTGGAATAAAAAAGACCCAGAATTGCTGAAACAATCCTCTACAATAAAAGATCTTCTGGAGGTATCTCCATACCTGATCTTAAGCTGTACTATAGGGCAAAAGTAATAAAAACTCCATGGTACTGGCACAGAAACAGAATGGTGGATCAACGCTACCTAACAGAAGAACCAGAAATAAACCCACACACTTATGGATACCTGATCTTTGACCAAGATGCCAAAAACATACAATGGAAAAAAGATAGCATCTTCAACAAATAGTGCTGGTCTAATTGGATGTCTACATGTAGGAAAATGCAAATAGATCCATACTTATCACCCTGCACAAAACTGAAGTCCAAGTGGATCAAAGTCCTCAACATAAAACAAGACACATTAAATCGGTTAGAAGAAAAAGTGGGGAATACTCTAGAACTCATTGGTACAGGAGATAACTTTCTGAACAGAACACCAATAGCACAGGCTCTAAGAGCAACAATCAATAAATGAGAGCTCATCACAATGAAAAACTTCTGTAAGCACAGGACACCTTCATCAAAACAAAACGACCACCTACAAATTGGAAAGAATCTTCACCAACCCTTCATCTGACAGATGACTAATATCCACTATATATAAAGAAAAGCAGCAAAACAAGTAATCTAATTTAAATATGGAGAACAGTGCTAAACAGAGAACTCTCTGTAGAAGAATATTGAATGGCAGAGAAACACTTAAAGAAATGTTCAATGTCATTAGCCATTACGGAAATGCAAATCAAAACGAACCTGTGATTTCACCTTACACCCACCAGAATGGCCAAAATAAAACCTCAAGTGATAACACATGCTGGAGAGGTTGTGGAAAAAGGCGAACCCTTCTCTACTGCTGGTGGGAATGTAAACTTGTACATCCACTCTGGAAATATATAAAATAAATAGTTTTCAGACAACTAGGAATAGCACTTCCTCAAGATCCACCCATACCACTTCTAGGCATATATCCAAAAGAGGCTCAAGTACAAAATAAGGATAGTTGTTCAACTATGTTTGTAGTAGCTTTATTTGTAATAGCCAGAAGCTGGAAACAGCCGAGATGCTCCTCAACTGAAGAATGGATGCAGGAATTGTGGTAAATCTACACAATGGAGTATTACTCAGCAATGAAAATAAGTAAATCATGAAATTTGCAGGTAAATGGTGGGACCTGGAGAGGATCATCATGAGTGAGCTGTCCCAGAAGCAGAAAGACATACACTGTATATACTCATTCATATAGACATAAAACATAAGATAAAACTAGCAAAATCTGTGCATCTAAAGAAACTAAGCAAGAGAGAGGACCCTGACTAAAATGCTCAATTCCTATCCTGAAAGGCAAAGAGGATGGACATCAGAAGAATAAAAAAACAGGAAACAACCTAGGAACCTGCCACAGAGGGCTTCTGGAAGCCTCTCTCCTGCAGACTATCAAAACAGACGTTGAAACTTGTGGGCAACTTTTGGGCAGAGTACATGGAATCTTATGTAAGATGTGGGAAATAGTAAGAGCTGGAGAGGACAGGAACCACACAAGGAAGGCAACAGAACCAGAAAACTTGAACACAGGGGTCTTCCCAGAGACTCTTACTCCAAACAAGGACTATTCATGGAGATAACCTAGAACCTCTGCACAGAAATAGCACATGGCATTTCAGTGCACAAGTGGGTTACATAGTAATGGGAAGAGGGACTGCCTCTGACATAATCTGATTGGTCTGCTCTTTGATGACCTCCCCGTGAGGGGGGAGCAGCCTTACCAGGCCACAGAAGATGACAATGTAGCCATTCCTGATGTGATCTGATAGACTAAGATCAGAAGGAAGGAGAGAAGGACCTCCCCTATCAGTGGACTTGGGGAGGGGCATGCATGAAGAAGGGGAGTGAGGGTGGGATCGGGAGGAGGGGGGGTTTATGGGGGGATAAAAAGTGAATAAAGTGTAAAATAAATAAATAAATAAATAAATAAATAAATAAATAAATAATAAAAAAAATTAAAATAATCTGGGCCCAGGGGTCTTTTCTGAGACTGACAACACAACAAAGGACCATGAATGGAGATAATCTAAAACCCCTGCACAGATGTATCCCATGGGAGCACAGTCTACAAGTGGGTTCCTTAGTAAGGGCAGCAGGGGCTGTCTTTGACATGAACTCAGTGGCTGGTTCATTGGTCACCTCTCATGAGGGGATGGGGAACAGCCATAGCAGCCCACAGAATAAGACAATGCAGCCAGTCCTGATGAGACCTGATAGGATAGGGTCAGATGGAAGAGGAGAAGGTCCAACCTTATCAGTGAACTGAGCTAGAGAGGCGTGTGGGAGGAGAAGAGGAAGGGAGGGTGGGATTTGGAGGAGATGAGGGAGGGGGACTCATCTGGGAAACAAAGTGAATAAACTGTAATAAATAAATAAAAATCAGATATATATATATATGCAGGAGACACAGACATATAGACAAAAGCATACCACATGAGCAGTTGCCCAGAGGTCCTCATCTTTCTGTGTGCTGATAATGCAAACCTGGTCTTTCATATGTATACAGCCATCTATACTTGCAGTAATTAACTGTTTATTATATGAAAAAAAAATTCAGAGAATCAATGAAACCAAGAGCTGGTTTTTTGAGAAAATCAACAAGATAGAAGAACCTTTAGACAAAGTAACTAAAAGGCAGAGAGAGACACTATCCAAATCAGCAAAATCATAAACAAAAATGGGGACATAATGACAGACACTGAGGAAATTAAAATAATCAGTAGGTCTGACTTCAAGAGCCTATGCACCACAAAATTTGAAAATCTAAATGAAATGGACAATATTTTTCATAGATTTACCTTATGAAAGCTTGAGAATTCTTAATCTAAGCTAATGACCTCATGATGATGTATTCTTTGTAAATGATTTCAAATTCTGTCCTATTTTAGACAGATTCATCCTATCCTGAAGGCATAACATGGACATATGTAAAGCCAGCATGACATTGTAAACTTCACTGATACTTCTTGCTCGTACTGTATCCTCTCAGTGCAAAACCACAACTTCTAAATCTCTTAACTTAGATTCTCACTTTTTATATATATGCACCTGTATTGCCAAAACTATAAAAGAATGGAGGCTATCTCTTTATTAATTTTCTGCTGAACATTTCATCAATTCATCATACACAGCAGATCTCAGGCAGAAAGGGGAAGTATGCACGTCCAGGGCTATGTGTGGTCTAAGCAGCTGCTGAGACTCTAGAGGTTTGTGTTGGAAGCTGAAGCACTATGGGAGGATCATTGTAACTCTGCTGACAGTAGTAATCTGCCAGGTCTTCAGCCTGCACACTGCTGATGGTGAGTGTGAAATCTGTCCCAGATCTACTCCCTGTGAAGCGATCAGGGACCCCAGTGTGTCTATTGGATGCACCATAGATTAGCAGTTTAGGAGGCTGCCCGGATTTCTGTTGGTACCAATGTACATAGCTACCCACATTCTGACTGGATTTGCAGTTTAAGGTGATCCTGTCTCCTACAGATGTGGACATGATTTCAGGAGACTGGGTCATCACAATGTCCCCTTCAGCATCTGCAATCAGAAAAAGACAATGAGCATTCACAAATACACAAAATGAATTAATGATGCAAATGTTGGGATCAAATGCCTTTTCTAATGGCATTGCCTGCATAGTATTAGATTCCAATAGTAAATAGCTGTTCCTCTATAAATGAATTACTTTGATGATATTCCAATAGTCTTTAATGTCTCACCAGACATCCAGAAGAGCAGGAATATGAAGACCTCGGTCTGTGACTCCATCTTCGTGCCACTGCCTGTCTGATGCTTTTCAGTTCTTGCTGCAAAGGCCTGGTTTATAAAATATGAGCAGATGGGCTGGCTTATAGGGACCTATGAAAAGTAGTCATCAAATAAAAAAGGAAATAGCCTGGGTTCAGTGGTGTGAGAGAATCCACAGCCAAAAATATCATTCAAGAAAATAAGCAATCATGGGGGGTTGGTAGATCAAGATAGAAGCTCAAGGACCAACTTAGAGCTCTCAAACTGCAAATACTGAGATGCGCTTATGACAGTCCTCCGTTGAAAACCAAAGACCTTAAGGCCAAGTGAGTTTGACAGAAATAATACTAGAAAACTTTTGATAACAATCCTAAGGAAATAATAAATATTCTGATCAACAACAGCAGAAAGAAATGGGAAAGGAAACAGAGGAAAGGAGATTATGAAGGGGAATGGAGAAGATGAGGTGGAAAAGGAGAT
Source organism: Meriones psammophilus (assembly GCA_036365155.1). Taxonomy (NCBI): domain Eukaryota; kingdom Metazoa; phylum Chordata; class Mammalia; order Rodentia; family Muridae; genus Meriones; species Meriones psammophilus. The sequence continues at coordinate 21,956 of JAEOAE010004289.1, forward strand.
AAAGGAGAGAATAGAGAGGAAGAAAGGGAAAGCTGTTTTGAGGAGAGATGGTAAATGTGGAGAGGAAAGAGAAATGGAGAAGAAAAAAGAGGATAAATATAAAAAGAGAAAGGGTTAGGAATAGAGTGTCAAGTCGGTTGTTAAAAACATTTGCTTCTGAGTAGGTTCAGGAGACCATTGCCCCCAGGGGCAAGACATGCTCCATGTAAATTGACTAACTCCATGTTTTCCTCCACTTTTGAAAGTCATTTAAGGTTCTTAAATTATTTTTTCCCTTTTTTTTAAAAATTTATCATCAATTACACTGTATTCATTCAGCATCCCCCCATAAGCCCCTCCCTCCTCCCCTCCCAATCCCACCCTCCCTCCTCCCTCAGCATGCATGCCACTCCCCAAGTCCACTGATAGGGGAGGTTCTCTCCTTTCTGATCTTAGTCCATCAGTTCACATCAAAAGTGGCTGCATTGTCCTCTACTATGACCTGGTAAGGCTGCTCCCCCCCAGGGGGAGGTGATCAAAGAGCAGGCCAGTTAGATTATGTCAGAGGCAGTCCCTCTTCACATTACTATGTAAACCACTTGGACACTGAACTGCTATGGGCTACATCTGTGCAGGGGTTCTAGGTTATCTCCATGAATAGTCCTTGGTTGGAGTATGAGTCTCTGTGAAGTTCCCTGTGTTCAATTTTTCTTGTTCTGTTGCTCTCTTTGTGGAGACCCTGTCCTCTCCAGCTCTTACTATTTCCCAGTTCTTACATAAAATTCCATTCACTCTGCCCAACAGTTGCCCATCAGGCTCAGCATCTGCTTTGATAGTCTGTAGGGCAGAGGCTTTCAGAGGCCCTCTGTGGTAGGTTCCTGGGTTGTTTCCTGTTCTCTTCTTCTTCTGATGTCCATCCTCTTTGCCTTTCAGAATGGGGATTGACTATTTTAGGTAGGGTCCTCTCTCTTGCTTAGTTTCTTTAGATGCACAGATTTTAGTGGGTTTGTCCTATGTTGTATGTCTATATGAGTGAGTATATACCATGTGTGTCTTTTTGCTTCTGGGACAACTCACTCAGGATGATCCTTTCCAGGTCCCACCATTTACCTGCAAATTTCATGATTTCCTCATTTTTCATTGCTGAGTAATATTCCATTGTATAGATGTACCACAATTTCTGCATCCATTCTTCAGTTGAGGGGCATCTGGGTTGTTTACAGCTTCTGGCTATTACAAATAAAGCTGCTACAAACATGGTTGAGAAAATGTCCTTTTTGTGTGCTTGAGCCTCTTTTGGATATATGCCTAGGAGTGGTATGGCTGCATCTTGAGGAAGCTCTATTCCTAGTTGTTTGAGAAAACGCCAGATTGATTTCCAGAGTTGTTGTACAAGTTTACATTCCCACCAGCAGTGGAGAAGGGTTCCCCTTTCTCCACAACCTCTCCAGCATATGTTGTCACTTGAGTTTTTGATCTTGGCCATTCTGATGGGTGTAAGGTGAAATCTGAGGGTTGTTTTGATTTGCATTTCCCTAATGGCTAGTGAGGTTGAGCATTTCTTTAAGTGCTTCTCTGCCATTTGATATTCCTCTGTCGAGAATTCTTTGTTTAGCTCTGTTCCCCATTTTTTTATGTGGATTACTTGGTTTGCTGCTTTTTAGCCTACCACTGCTAGTTCTAGAACTGATGCAGGATGTTCCAACGAGGGGGTTAAGTCTTCTGATAATATTTCCTATAAGCCCACACCTGTTTGTTTATATCCCCCATTTTTATTCATTATTAGCCAGATAGAGCCAAGTAATTGTGGTAATGATACTTGCTTTTTTGCCCAATGCTGGAATGCTAGTGAATTTAGGTATGCCCTGGTTACTCGCATGCCTCGCTGGGTGCCTGTGCCCATTGATGCCCCTCAAGCTATGACTCTCTTAAGACAGAAAAGGGATCTTGGAACTACAGCTGCCATTGTTACTGCCATCTCATTGGCGGCTGTTGGAGCTACCACCGTGGCATTAGCCATGAGTAATGCAGCCATGACCATTCAGGCCTTTACAGCTATTGAAGCAGGACAGTCTCCCCAAGCATGGGGAGCTAAAATGTTACGCTCAGGATGTGAGGCTAAGCACTGCACTCAGGGTCAGCCGCTTTCGACCCAGAGAAAAGCATGTCTGATTGCATGCGGTTTGATGCCCCAGGTCCCGCCTCTGAGTAAAAGGTATCGGAAGGGTCTGATGCTCTTTGGGTGGATGACACCTAAATGAACATCAGTACAAAGTCCCAATTTATTTCTAATATCAGAGATCAGACCTCTACTCTTGCCTGAAGTGTCTAAAACAAAAAAGGGGCAACTGTAGAGAGCTGTGTAATGTCGTGCCTTAAAGATGGAGCTGGTTTCCTGCCTTCCACCTTCCCGATGGTGAGTGCTCTCTGTCACAAACAACTCCATATGTGGCTAAGGCTGAGGATCTGGCTTGCTTCCATGTATGTGGACCTATCTGCATTGCCCACGTGGGACGCTGGGGTTGGCTACCCAGAGGCTATTTAAGCTGTGGGCTGGCTTTCCCCAGGGTCAGAAGATTGTTCAAGGTTCCTGAATAAACTGCATTGAGAAAAAACCAACAACAACAACAACAAAAAAATTTGCTTCTTTTGTAAAAGACAAAAGTTTGATTCCAAGCAATTGTTTGATGATTATCAGACATCTGTAATTCCACTAATGAAATACATATGGTACACACTTATATACATACATACATATCTATACACACACACACACACACACATACATATAGTTGGAAATGTGAGCCCTGAGTTCTGCTCCAGCTACTACTCAGACTGCTGCCTGCTGCCTTCATTCTACTATCTTGAATTCTAATTCTCTGAAAGCCCCAATGATGCTTTTTTTAAAAGCTGCTTTGGTCATTTTGTTTATTACAACAATAGAAAAATAACTGATGATAAGAGAGAGTCCATAAAGAGGATATTATACCTGAAAGAAGACACACACACAACATGAGAAACTGTATCTGGTCCATAACACTGTAATACCCTCCTATATTCGTGGCCTCCAAAAGCAGTTGATCAGTTTGGTTTTAGAGAATGAATGGATGGCATTAGTTAGCATGTTGCTTACATTGGGCCTGAGTTTCCCATTTCTTAAATGTTATGTTTACTCATAAATATGAGATAAAAACCTGGAAGGTAGTATCTATCAATGAAAATTGCACTTCTTTAGTACTGAGTGAGATATCCAGGTCTCTACATTTAAGAGCACATAGGGAGAATTTAGAGTGGAATGTGACCCATGACAATGAGGCAGAGGGGACATATGGCTTAGAAACAAAAGAATTACATGTACCCTGTGATTTATAACTCTTAAAATTTAAACATGAATATATAAACATGAACACAACTGTAGTAGATTCATAGTAGGGGAACTCAGTGAGGGAAGAAACTTGTAGTAAATGAAACAAGGAACAGAGAGAAAGGGTAAAGGATGTGTCTTATTTGGGATTCCTGTTGCTTTGATAAAACATGAACAAATGAAACTTACAAAGATGGGAAAATTTATTCTCTTTACACTTCCAGGTAACAGTACATTACTTAGGGAAGTCAGGGCTGAGATTCAAAAAGAGAAGGAACCCAGAGGCACAAGCTGAGCAGAGGCCATGGAGGAGTGCTGCTTACTGGATTTCTCCTCATGGCTTGCTCAGGTTTCTCTGTTGAGGAACCCAGGGTCACCAAGAATGGTTGCATCACCTACAATGGACTGTATCCTACCCCATTGATTACTAATTAAGAAAATTCCCTGTAGCTTGCCCAATGCTCAGTAGTACTAAGGCATTTTCTCAAATGAGGGTTGTCCCTTCATTTGACACAATTATAGTTTTTGTCAATTTGACATAAAATCTGATCAGTACTAGGTATACATATGGTTATGTAACCTAATCTCGAAAGATGTTTGCTTTTATAAAATCCAGTATTATGTGTAATGAGTACATGAAAATAGAGTTAATATTTCAACAAGCACAGGATAAAGAGCAGTGTTGGTAGGAAGATGCTCTCTGAGGTTCTGCTGCTGCCCATGTGTGTTCTATTCATATGCAGAACGAATGGAGACTGTAGAATATAGACAGGTGAATGTTCACCAGTTTCATTGTTTACTTATTCAGTGTCTACCACAAATTTGATGTATTCCTGCCTAGCTCAAGTGTACATTTACGTTACATAATTCCTCATGGTTACTGTAAGTACTTTCAGTTTTACCAAGTAACTCAGACAAAAACAAATTTATACATAGTTAACATTTATTTATAGGTAATAGCAGAAGAAAATATAAAGAAAATGAGGGTATTACTGGAATTTAAAGATTACCTATTTTTAAAGAGTGTGGATAACACATGAAAAAAATTTTAAATTGTTTCCAAATGAATTATTCTGCTAATGAACATAGCCCTAATAATGAGAATAATTTGTGTCAAATCACATTTAAAACCATATTATCAAGATAGGCAAAAGAGGTGGAAAATAATTATGTAATTTTTGCTCAAAGCAGTACATTCCATAAAAGATTAAAGACACTTTGGCCCTTGAATGCTCTCCTAGACTTTCAAGTCCAATTGAGTAAGACAAGGCTCAATGCACCTCAGAAAGAGAGGAGAGTACTTACCAGGCTGTGTAGAGATAAAAAGTTTTCTGGTTCAGACACTGGCTGTCAGGCTCAGCTTTAAAGGTGTCTGTATTGCAGGCTAATGCAATGAAGAGGAGACTGCAACAACCTTCATAGTAACAAACTGACACATCTTCAGTCTGAATGCTGATGGTGCTGAAACTGAACTCTGTCCTATATCCAGGAGCACTCAAGATGCCTAGGAGTAGTTACCTAGGTGAGCAAATGAGTAGCCTTTCTCTGCTTTTGGTGGAATCACGCTAAATAGCTGGTTGTGAGAGCTCTGTAGATACCACTGATCTTGCAGCTGATGGTGACCCTCTATGCTGCAGACATGGCCAGGGAGGATCTCTACTTCCACCAGTTTCCTCCACAAACTATTCCTCTCTTGTCATCCCCCAGAAGAAGCCTATAGTTCATAGCTCCTCCTAGAGGTAACCAGTGGAAATTATGTTAGCTCCAAGCTCTGTTACAGTGTTTTAATTTATGCACACAATCAATAGCATATTTAGAATCCCACAATTTGTAATATAAAGATGTGACCATAATTTACAATCACTTCCAATCTCATTATGTTTTATAGGAGGATAGCTGGTAGTGGTGAGGCATTTGATAAAAAATGTTTTGGCTGCCATTCCTACCCCTCTTCCTAAAAGCCTTCCTAAAATTCAATGAGAATGAAGACACAACATACCTACACTTATGGGACATAACAAAAGCAGTGATAAAAGGAAAGTTCATAGAACTCAATGGCTTCAAAAAGAAATTTGAAACATCTCATTCAAACAACTTAATGGCTCACCTAAAAGCCCTAGAAAAAAAAAGAAGCAGACACATCCAAAAGGAGCTGACAGCTGGAAATAATCAAACTCAGTGCTGAAATCAATCAATTAGAAACAAAACAATTCAAAGAATCAATGAAACCAAGAGCTGGTTCTTTGAGAAAATCAACAAGATAGACAACCCCTTAGCCAAGCAAACGAAAAGGCAGAGAGAAAAAAATCCAAATCAACAGAATCAAAATTAAAAGGTCAGATAACAACAGACACTGAGGAAATCTAGACTATCATTGGTTCTTACTTCAAAAGCCTATATGCCACAAAATTTCAAAATCTAAATAAAATGAATGCTTTTCTTGACAGATTATACTTACCAATGTGAAGCAAAATTAGGTAAATCAATTAAATAATCCAATATCACCTAAGAAAAAAGAAGCAGTCATCAAAAGTCTCCAAAGATCAAATGGTTTCAGAACAGAATTCTACCAGACCTTCAAAGAAGAGCTAACATCAATACTCTTCAAACTATTCCACAAAATAGAAACAGAATGAACACTACCAAACTCATTCTATGAAGCCACAGTCACCTTGGTACCTAAAACTCACAAAAACTAAAAAAAAAAAAAAAAAAAAAAAAAAAAAAAAAAAAAAAAAGAATTTCAGGCCAATCTCCCTTATGAACATTGATGAAAAAATACTCAACAAAATTCTTGCAAACTGAATCCAAAAACACCTCAAAGACATCATCCACTATAACCCAGAAGGCTCCATCCCAGGTATGCAGGAGTGGTTCATTATACAGAAATCCATCAATATGATCCTCCATATTAAAAAACTGAAATAAAAAAACACTTGATAATCTCCTTAGGTACTGAAAAAGCATTTGACAAAATCTAATACCCATTCATGTTTAAAGTATTGGAGAGATCAGGTATACAAGGCACATACCTGAACATAGTAACGGCAATATACAGCAAGCCTATAGCCAACATCAAGCTAAGTAAAGAGAAACTTTCTTTTAAATTATGTTAGAAGAATGTCTGCTCTTTGTTCTTTTTAAAAAAAAGTCATTAATTACAGTTTATTCACTCTGTATCCCCCCATAAGTCCCTACCTCTTCACTTCCTAATCCCACACTTCCTCCCCTTCTTCACTCACACCCCTCCCCAAGTCCACTGACAAAGGAGGGCCCCCTCTCCTTCCTTCTGAGCCTGGTCTATCAGATCTCATCAAGAGTGGCTGCATTTTCATCTTCTGTGGCCTGATAAGGCTGCTCGCCCCTCAGGGGGAGGTCATCAAAGAGCCGACTAATCAGTTCATGTCAGAAGAAGTCCCTCTTCCCATTACTATAGAACCCACATGGACACTGAACTGCTAAGGGTTACATCTGTACAGGGGTTCTAGGTTATCTCCATGCATGTTACTTGATTGGAGTATAAGTCTCTGGAAAGACCCCTGTGTTCCAATTTTCTGATTCTTTTGTTCTCCTTGTGGAGTTCCTGTCCTCTCCAGATCTTACCATTACCCACTTCTTTCAAAAGATCCCATGCACTCTGCAAAACAGTTGGCCATAAGTCTCAGCATCTGCTTTGATAGTCTGCAGGGCAGAGCCTTTCAGAGGCCTTCTGTGACAGGGTCCTAACTTATTTCCTGTTTTCTTCTTCTTCTGATGTATTCTTCTTTGCATTTCAGGGTGGGGATTGAGCATTTTAGTCAGGGTCCTCCTTCTTGATTAGTTTCTTTAGATGTACAGATTTTAGTAGGTTTATCCTATATTATGTCTATATGAGTAAGTATATAACATGTCTGTCTTTCTGCTTCAGGGGCAGCTCACTCAGGATGATCCATTCCAGTTCCCACCATTTACCTACAAATTTCATGATTTCCTTGTTTTTCATAACTGAGTAATATTCCATTGTGTAGCTATACCACAATTTCTGCATCCATTCTTCAGTTGAGGGGAATCTGGATTGTTTCCTGCTTCTGGCTATTACAAATAAAGCTGCTAAAAACATAGTTGAGTAAATGTCCTTATTGTGTACTTGAGCCTCTTTTGCCTATATGCCTAGAAGTGATATGGCTGGATCTTGAGGAAGCACTATTCCTAGTTGTCTGAGAAAATACCAGATGAATTTCCAGAGTGGTTGTAAAATTTTATATTTCCACCAGCAGTGGAGGAGGGTTCCCTTTTCTCCACATCCTCTCCAGCATGGGTTGTCACTTGAAATTTTAGTCTGGCCATTCTAATGGGTGTAAGGTGAAATCTCAGGGTCATTCTGATTTGCATTTCCCTGTTGGCTAATGAAGATGAGCATTTCTTTAAGTGTTTCTCTGCCATTCTATATTCCTCTACAGAGAATTCTCTGTTTCACTCTGTTCTCCACTTTTTAATTGGATTACTTGTTTTGTTGATTTTCAGCTTATTTAGTTCTTTATATATATGCCGGATAGTAGCCTCTGTCAGATAAAGGGTTGGTGAAGATTCTTTCCAAATCTATAGGCAGTCATTTTGTTTTGATGATGGTGTCCTTTGCTTTACAGAAGCTTTTCAGTTTCATGAGGGTCCATTTATTGATTGTTGCTCTTAGAGCCTGTGCTGTTGGTGTTCTGTTCAGGAAGTTGTCTCCTGTGCCAATGAGTTCCAGGCTTTTCCCCAATTTTTCTCCTAACAAGTTTAGTTTGTCTGGTTTCATATTGAGGTCTTTGATTCACTTGTATTTTAGTTTTGTGCAGGGTGATAAATGTGGATCTATTTCCATTTTTCTACATGTAGACATCCAGTTAGAACAGCACCATTTGTTGAAGGTGATATCTTTTCTCCATTGTATGGCTTTGGCATCTTTGTCAAAGATCAGGTGTTCATAAGTGTGTGGTTTTATTTCTGGGTCTTCTATTCGGTTCCATTGATCCACCATTCTGTTTCTATGCCAGTACCATGCAGTTTTTATCATTATTGCTCTATAGTAGAGCTTAACAACAGGGGTGGAGATACCTCCAGAATATCTTTTATTGTAGAAGATTGTTTGAGCAATTCTGGGTTTCTTGTTATTCCATATGAATTTGAGAATTTTTCTTTCCAGGTCTGTAAAAATGTGTTGGTAATTTGATGGGAATTGCATTGAATCTGTAGATTGCTTTGGTAAGATGGCCATTTTTACTAGGTTAATCCTTCCAAGCCATGAGCATAGATCTTTCCATCTTCTAATATCTTCTTCTAATTCTTTCTTCAGAGACTTGAAGTTTTTTTCATACAAGTCTTTGACTTGCTTGGTTAGGGTTACACCAAGGTACTTTATGTCCTTTGTGGCTATTGTGAAGGATGTTGTTTCTTCAAGTTCTTTCTCAGCCCTTTTGACTTTTGTATACAGAATGGCTACTGATTTTTTGGAGTTAATTTTGTATCCAGCCACTTTGCTGAAGGTATTTGTCATCTGTAGGAGTTCTGTGGTGGAATTTTTGGGGTCACTCACTCATACTATCATATCATCTTCAAATAGTGAGAATTTCACTTCTTCCTTATCAATTTGTATCCACTTGATCTCTTTCAACTGTCTTATTACTCTAGCAAGGACCTTAAGAACAATGTTGAAGAGATAAGGAGAGAGTGGGCAGCCTTGCCTTGTTCCTGATTTCTGTGGGATTGCTTTAAGTTTCTCCCCACTTAGATTGATGTTGGCTATAGGCTTGCTTTATATTGCCTGTACTATGTTTAGATATATGCCTTGCATCCCTGATCTCTCCAATACTTTAAACATGAATGGATGTTGGATTTTATCAAATGTTTTTTCAGCATCTATGGAGATTATCATGTGTTTTTTTTTTTCTTTCATTTTGTTAATAAGGTGGATCACATTGATGGATTTCTGTATATGGAACCAAACCTGCATGCCTTGGATGAAGCCGACTTGGTCATAGTGGATGATATCTTTGATGTGATATTGTATTCAGTTTGCAAGTATTTTGTTGAGTATTTTCCAATGTTCATAAGGAAGATTGGCCTGAAATTCTCTTTCTTTGTTGGATCTTTGTGAGTTTTAGGTTCCAATATGACTGTGGCTTCAGAGATTGAGTTTGGTAATGTTCCTTCTGTTTCTATTTTGTGAAATAGTTTGAAGAGAAGAAAAGTTAGCTCCTCTTTGAAAGTCTGGTAGAATTCTGCACTGAAGCCATCTGCTCCTGGGCTTTTTTTGGATGGGAGACTTTTGATGACTGCTTCTATTTACTTGGGGGATATAGGAATATTTAAATGATTTATGTGGTCTTGATTCAGTTTTGGTAAGTGGAATCGATCAAGAAAATTGTCCATTTCATTTAGATTTTCAAATTTTGAAGCACATAGATTTTGAAATAAGTCCTAATGATTGTTTGGATTTTCTCAGTGTCTGTAGTTATATCTCCTTTTTCATTTCTGATTTTGTTGACTTGGATGGTATCTCTCTGCCTTTTCATTTGCTTGGCTAAGGGGTTGTCTATCTTGTTGATTTTCTCAAAGAACCAGCTCTTGGTTTCATTGATTCTTTGAATTGTTTTATTTCTTTCTAATTGATTGATTTCAGCCCTGTGGTTGATTATTTCCAGCTGTCTACTCCTTTTTGGTGTATCAACTTCTTTTTTTTTCTAGGGTTTTAAGGTGAGCCATTAAGTTGCTTGAATGAGCTGTCTCAAATTTCTTCTTGAAGGCACTTAGTGCTATGAACTTTCCTCCTAGCACTGTTTTCATTGTGTCCCACATGTTTGGGTATGTTGTGCCTTCATTTTCATTGAATTGTAGGAAATCTTTTATTTATTTCTTTATTTATTTCTTAACCCAGCTGTCATTTAGTAGTAAGTTGTTCAATTTCCATGTGTGTGTAGGCTTATTGCTGTTTCTGTTGTTGTTGAGGTCCAGCTTTATTCCATGGTGATCAGATAGGATACCAGGGATGATTTCATTCTTTTATCTGTTGAGGCTAGCTCTGTGGCCAACCATATGGTCTATTTTGGAGAAATTTCCATGAGGTGCTGAGGAGAAGATAATTTCTTTTGTGTTTGGGTGAAAGGTTCTGTAGATGTCTGTTAGGTCCATTTGATTCATGACCTCTGTTAGAGACAATGTTTCTTTGTTTAATTTTTGTTTTGTTGACCTGTCCTTTGTTGAGAGTGGAGTGTTGAAGTTCCCGCTATTAATGTGTGGGAATCTATGTGTGGTTTATGTTTTATTAATATTTCTTTTACAAATGTGTGTGCCTTTGTAGTTAGGGCATAGATGTTCAGGATTGTGATGTCTTCCTGGTGGAATTTTCCCTTGATGAGTATGAAGTGTCCTTCTTTATCTCTTTTGATTAATTTTGGTGGAAAGTCTATTTTATCAGATATTAGAATGGCAACTCCTGCCTGTTTCTTGGGTCTATTTGCTTGGAAAGCTGTTTTCCAACCCTTTATTCTCAGGTAATATCTATCTTAGTAAATTAGGTGTGTTTCTTGTATGCAACAGATTGCTAGGGTTTGTTTATGTGTCCATTCTGTTAGTCTGTATCTTTTTATTGGAGAGTTGAGTCCATTGATGTTGAGAGAGATTAATGACCAGTGGCTGTTAAATCCTTTGACTTTGATGTTGGCTATGGTCATCAGGTTGTGTGCTTGGTTACTTTTTGTTTTACTGTAGTGAGGTTAATTATTTCTTGTGTTTTCTTGAAAGTAGCTAGTTTTCTTGGGTTGTATTTTCGCTTCTAGAGTCTTCTGTAATGCTGGATTTGTGTGTAGGTATTGTTGAAATTTGTTTTTTTTTCATTGAATGTCTTGTTTTCTACGTCTATAAGGACTGAGAGTTTTGCTGGTTATAGTAGCCTAGGCTGACATTGGTGTTCTCTTAGGGTCTGCCTGATATCTATCCAGGACCTTCTGGCTTTCATAGTCTCTTTTGAAAAGTCAGGTGTGATTCTAATGGGTTTGCCATTATATGTTACTTAACCTTTTTCCCTGCAGCTTTCAGTGTTTTTTCTTTGTTCTGTGTACTTACAGTTTTGATTATTATGTGGTGGGAGGATTTTCTTTTCTGGTCTAATTTATTGGGTGTTCTCTAGGCCTCTTGTATTCTTATTGGCCTCTCCTTTAAGATGGGAAATTTTTTTCAATGAATTTGTTGAAAATATTTTCTGGGCCTTGGGGAGGGAATTTTTTTTTTTTTTTTTTTTTTTTTTTTTTTGGTTTTGTCTCTTTATGTAGTCTTGAATTTCTTGGATGGAGTGTGTCAGGAATTTTTTAGATTAAAAATTTCCTATTGATGGATAGTTTAATTTTTTTCCATTGTATCTTCCACACCTGAGATTCTTTCTTCCTTCTCTTGTAGTCTATTGGTTATGCTTACCTCCGTATTTCCTGTTTTCTTCCCTAAGTTCTTTCTCTCCACAATTTCCTCCATTTGTGTTTTCTTTAATTTTTCCAATTCTATCTTCATATATTCAACCATTTTGTTGATTTCCTTCACCTGTCTTACTGTATTTTCCTGTTTTTCCTTCAATTCAGTCAGCTGTTTGAACAATCCTCTGTTTTTTTTTTTTTTTTTTTTTTTATTTCTTTCATTGATTTAAGTATTTCCTCTCTAAAGGCCACGAACTGTTTGGCTGCAACTTCTTGTATTTCTTCATGGATGGCCATAATCTGTTTTTCTTTATCTTCCTCTATTTCTTTACAGATGGTCATAATCTGTTTGAGTTCATCTTCCTCTAGGTCTTCATGCATTTTTTTTGTTTCCTCTCTTATCCTCTTCATGGGCATAGATGTTTGGTCATCTTCTTGAATTTCAATTATGTTGAAGTGTTTAGGGCTACTTGCCCCTGGATACCTGCGTTCTGTCTTTTTGCTCTGTCTTTTTTTGGTTGAGCTTTTATGCTGGCCTCTACCCATTGGGCTATCTTAGGTGTTTGGAGTTAGTTTCTTGTGGTTCCTGTAATCCTGTTGTTAAGAAAGTCCCCTTGGCAGGAAGATGGTTTTTCCTGAAGGAAGCCTCCTCAGCTTTCTGGGTATAGTCCACTATATGGCCAGCGTTTTTCAGGAGTTGCCACAGCTAACCTCACGCAGAGAGACCTGAGTGGTAACTGTGGTCCTTGTTAGTTGAGAGGGTTCTCCTCTCATCCGGAGAAGTCCTGGAGACAGCTGCCCTGTTTCTGGGTTTCTTGCTGTAAATTTAGTGAGCTGAAGCTGTAACCTGTGTGTCCCGTGGTTTGGGCAGTTTTGTTAGGGATAACTGGTTGCCCCTTGTAGCATTATCTGGGGGTTGATCTCGGGGATCCCAGGCTTTTGTAGGTCTGAGGTTGGGGCTCTGTGCCCCAGTACCCAAGCGGCAATCTGTGAAGGTTGAGTACTGTTCTACTAGTAAAATCAGGTTTTCTGGTGCACAACAGTTCCCTGGGTTGGGCCAGTCTGCATGATCTTTTCCAGGGATATACTGGATGATATAATTCGAGTCCCTGTTTCCTTTCTTCCCTATGGGGTTTACACCCGACAGGGACTCCCAGTCTCTGTTGCCCTTGGGTGCACAGCTGTCTGTGACAGAGAGTTGGGGATGCAACAACTCTCTGTGTTCGTGGCTTGAGCCCAGTTTGATGATGGCAGCTCGTACCTGCCAGTCTGCAAGACCTTTTCTAAGTAAGGCCTGGGTGACCCACTTCAGTACGGTTTCCTTCCTTCCCTGTGGGGCTTTCTCCAACAGGGACTCCTAGTCTCTGTTGCCCTGGGGTGCACAGCTCTGTCTGTGCTGGAGAGCTGGGTGTGCAACAACTCTCTGCGCTTGCAGCTTGAGTCCAGTTCAGTGATGGCAGCTCATACCAGCTTGTCTGCAGGACCTTTTCCAGGTAAAGACTGTGTGACCTGTGGCCAGTCCCATTGCCTTCCTTCCCTGTGGGTTTTTCTTGCTACTGGGACTACTAGTCTCTGGTGTTTTTGTGCCCACTGCTCAGCCTGGGAAGGTGATCAGGACACGTAGGCATGTGGCTCTGGTCTGGTCTCACTTGCTGTTTCTGGCTGGGTGACCTGAGAGTGGACCCGACTGATTCCCATGCTGTGGGGGTTTCCTCTCACCTGGGAAACACAACATCTGTTGTTTTAGGGCACAGAGTTCAGTCTCTTGGTGACTGTACAGAAAATGCTGTCCTGCTCCTCAGAATCAGTATTCTGGCACTGCCATATTGTCCCTCTTTTGTTTTTATTTGTTGTTGTTGTTGTTGTTGTTTTTTAATTTTTAATGCCAGATGTATGT
>JAEOAE010004204.1:0-35716 GCA_036365155.1 Meriones psammophilus
GTCAATTCGCCGGGATCACCTCACCGGGAACCTGGGTGGGTACTCAGCCAGGAAGGAAAGAAAAGCTGAACCACACAATTGTATACCAATTCCGCCCTCTAGTGCTTTGTATAAGGAGGCCACTGTACGTGGCATATCTACACACCTTTGCAGAAAGAATTCCTCTTCCCAGAGCCGTGCATTCGTCCACTTCAAGACGTATATATATGTATATATATATATATATATATAGATGTAGGGCACCGTCAAACCGGTGATGGAGATTAGTTTTGCAGAGGCTATGGGTATGTCTAGAAAGCCCGGAAGGAGGATCCTGAAGACCATGTATGGGGCTTATACTTTTCTTGAGCATTACACGTCGCATAGAAATCCGCAGGCGTGTAGAGCTGGATCCGGAGCCTCCTGTTACGGACTCATACGTACGTACAGATGTATAGAGATGACTCAAAGCGCCGTGCAAGATGAGCAAGTCTTGCACACCCATAAGTGTACATACGAAATGGAGATAGACTCTAGTTACGGGAAGGTGGAGATATGCACGCTGATGATGTGTATGTTGTAGCGATTTGTGCAGCAACAGAGAGACGCAAAGCAAGACCGATCCATCGACTGCAGGGCGGGGGAATGGAATAGGGAATAACTGCTGCAGACGTGGAAATGGGTTTGTCCATATGATTTCTACGAGAAGATGCACGGCCACGTGCGATTTTAATAGAAAAACTAACTACGTACACGTGTGCAGACTTGCACTTGACTGAGATGTTTTCGCCAAGACACACGCATCTTGTCTGGAGATTTAAGTACCTATGTGGAGACGTGCGTAGTGGTGGTTGACGAACCCTAGAAATGTTCACTAGCTTCTTTATGTTTCTTGAGTGCGTGGAATCTCTAAACTGTCGTTGGTGCACGCATTTGCACCAGCAAATTTATCTTTTCAGCTATGGCAAGGCCTCGCGATTCTCTATTCATCTTCCCCAGGCAAATATCTGCGTGTGCGAAAAAGTCTTCACGAACAATACAAGCACATACGCGTGGAAATTGCGTATGTGGAGCAGGATAGACAGATGTATGTTCAGTGCTGGAAGATTGAAATGTGTGCGTCGACGCCTGCGACAGTATTCGAGCCGCTCGAAAGGTTTATGCGCAAGTATGGCGGGTTAACAGATAAGCAGACAAGCGTGTGCGTGGTCTCTAATGCCGGCGGAATGTCTTTCTTTTTGTTCACGGTGTGGCTGCAAAGTGATTTTCGCCGGGGAAAAAATCTGTTTTGATGGAGGTGCTTCGGTGTGACTCAGACTGTCGTGTAACGCGGGTTTCCCCTTCTTGGGTGAAAACCTTTTGGAGGTGCTCGACGTGAAACAATGCATGTAAAGAGGTAATGTGCATAAGAAGAGAGTATTTCAACGCAATTACTTGTCGCCCTACTGCAGTCGCTATTTCCACTGACATACCACGCCGCGCGGTATCCAAGGCAGAGAAAAAGATCACGGAACGACCGGCTAATTTTTTGAAAATCTTGGACACTTCCAGTATCACATTGCCAAGTGCGACTTTTTCTGCTTTTCTGTATTTCTGTCCATGCCCTGATATCATACCTAAGCAGATCTCTAAGCGAAATCTTTAGGAACACGCGCATTTCCGTGTAGCTGAATAACTTGTGCGACTCTCTGCATGAATCACCACCCGTCTACATGCGAATTGATGTGCTTTCTGCATATATATCCTCCACACACACACATCCGTTTTGAGCATATACATGGACAATGAGAACAATTCTTGAATATAAAAGCCGAAAGAGTGCGCGCGCCTCACTTGACGTTCTCTACTCGCGTCCTGCGATAAATATACTTTTCAATAGCCGCGTTCTTCATACACATAGACACCTCTGGAGATCTGGAGCAAGCGCTGAGCCCAAGAAAAAGCGTGTTACGAAAGTGCGCCAGAGAGAAGTGCACGAAAGCTAGTGGAAGGAAGAATCACGTCACAAAACGATAACGCGACAACTTGGACCTCGTTGTAGATTTGTGCATATATACACATAAGGTAGTGAAAAATAACGACGTTGAGAAACTAGACGTGTATTCGTGTGAAGACAGAGGAGAAGAAGAGCTATACAACGATGCCGATATGCACATAAATATGTCATTTCTCTCTGCCCTACGCACTGGACGGAGCCAGGAACACACACTTCATGATGTCTATACATGAAAACACGTAAAGACTCGGAAGTTATAGACACGCACAAACGCGCAAGCATATTTTCTGGCATGGTGAGACAAACATAGACAATGACGGTCTTAGAGGTTTACCCTAACTATGTTTGTTTCGTCGAAGGCAGTGGCTTTGCTGGCTGTTGCGTGTGAATGGCAAGCTGGGGCCTCTTTCTCACGAACTTACCGCAGGTTGTATGACACGAAAGAAACAAAAAAACCGTTTTCTGCTAAAAGTGTTCTTTGACTTTACAGTTCTTCTGCTTCTGCTACCATAGTTTTTTCCTGTCTGTGTGTTTGCGTGGTCCTCCTTTTCTACTTAAGCATCTTCAGCCGGACTTTCTCTGTGCTGCTCTTAGAGGACACTGCTTCTTAAGCTATCTCTCGTTCACAACAACTACTACTTTTGCTACTGAGGTTGATGTTCTTTCAGATGTTGCACGTAAAGTATAGCCGTTGCTGCTCATGGTACAACTCCGCTGCAGATATAATAGAACGGGTTGTTGCTACGCTTTCTCTGTTTCCTTCCGCGCTGCGCCGAAGCAGAAGGTGCTGTCGTTACGTGGCGATATCGGGTTTGTCTTCTTGCTGTGCGTGGGGAGATCTTGTTGCTGGCGCTGTTGTTTTCAATCCTTGTGCAGAAAAATCTCTTTCTTCTGCTCGATCTGTTTCCCTCTCTCTGGTTGCGGCGTACCCATAGCGATGCTTCGGGGCACCAGCCGTCGCGAGACTGAGGGCCTGGACACGCTGGAGCAGAAGAAGATAAGGTGTCATGTCTCGTTACTTCTGGTTCCATCGAACGAGAAGAAACATAAGAAAAAAAGGAAAAGAAAATCGCGGAAAGCCATTTTTACAAGGCCAACAGAAGGAAAAAGGAAAAAAAAGCATTTACTTCTAATGGTGCCACCCCTGCGTGTGTGCAAGATCGTACTACCGCTGCGTATTGCGGCAGTGAGGGCCGGCTGAGCAGCAAGCAGACGAGAAAAGAGCAAGAGGCTGCGGCAGAGTGAGACAAACGATTTGCACAGTAATACAATAAAACAGCGGGGCAGCGACGGCAGAGCAGTAGCAATAACACGATACAGCAGGAGGAGCAACAATAATACGATAAGACTGCCACCACATCCCGGGACTGTGGCACTTGTGTAGTAGTCATAGTACAACATCCGCGTCCACAGCTGGAGAAAAACAGCAGAGCAGCAGCTAGTCGTGCGGCAGAAGAGATGTGGAAGCCAAAGATATAAACTGGACACACAGAAGAACTCCGCAGAACACCGCGATAATATGAACACAACGTTACTGCACAAACGCTGCAACACACAACAAGAAATTACCTCCAGCAAAGCCGAAGCAACGACCGATGAAATCAGCAATCAAAGCAGCGAGGAAATGACTCTATTCTCAGAATACGAGTCTAAAGTAGAAACAAAATGGCAGCAAAACTTCAAGGAAATATATCACCGGAAGCAGTTGCCAGCATATTAGATGACACACACGATATACAGACAACAGCGGGCGCGACGGCGGCAGCAGTAGCGACAAACCCCAGCGCAGCCAAAAAACACATAAGAAATCGGGTGATGCTTTTCACGCCGCCATCAATATCACTTCCGACTATGTCGCTTTTTCTCAGCTGCAATCTCCTCTGCCTAGTTCACTGGCACTGTGCTTCCTTCTCCGCTTGCTATGTCGCTGCCGCTTCTGTTCCTCTCTGTCCTGAAACATCCTTGTTCGCGTTGTCTTTTGCGTGAATGAAGCCAGCAGCTATTTGGTATGCTCTTTCCCTGTGTTGTTCAGGCTGATGCTCCAGAGTTACATGTCTTGTGGTACTGCGGATCATCTTCATGCCTGTTCTGCCACCGCTGGTAATGAGATCTCTCCCTGCTCTGCTTCGTACCACTTCACGCTCTCGTGTCTCCCGTAGCTCCATATGTCAATCACAACTCGATACATGGGACGTGTGTGTTGCGCTGCTCAAACTCTGTTGTGGTTTGCTCTAGTAACAATACGTGCGCTTCGTCTGCGGGCTGCTGTTGACGACGTTGATCTTCCGGACCTGCTATCCGGTTTTCCTACTGCTGCACAGGTAGACTACACACCTCCTCATACGCGGCGGCAGCTCCTGTTGCTGTAGCTTTTATTGTTGCGGTTACAACTGCAACTACCGCTGTTTCGGCTGCGGCCGATGGGGCCGACGCCGCTGCATCGGCTCTACAGTGTTTATTGAAGGTGCGGATATATGCAGCCCACCTGTTGAGGTACGACATGTGAAGAATACGGAGGAAAGTTTTTTCACATCCTCGTGTACTCTTCATTGCGCTGACTGTCTACCATACGAATGTAACAGGTATACGTATATAGAGGAGCAGCGGCATGGCACGTACGCCGGAGTGTGAATTTGCAGAACTGGCCAAACTTTGTATGGTGACAAAAGGCAGCTTTTGCGTACCTACGCAGTTCACGGAATCATCCCGTATACACTAAGATAGCCAGATGACGACGAACATATGCGTGTAGATATATGGAGGAAAATGTAAATACGGAATGTATTTCAATTGTCTAAGAGCCTCCTCTTGAAAAACAAAGTTGACTTGCAAACAGACTTGAAAGTGCCAAAGAACACTGTCTGCAATGGCCTTTGCTGGTATTTCTGGGCACGTCACTTCTTCGGTCGGTTTCAGTGAAACTTCGACTCTCTACGCCTACTGTTTTGGCTTGGCTAATGTTCACAACACGTCTGCGCACCGGACTCGAAGAAAAGGCAAAGCAGAATACCGACTCCTTTAGTGCTTCAGAGCGAGTGATTTGACCCGCGCGGCATCCTATAATTGGATACTGCGCGAAGTCGTCCGGAGTGAACTTTGGTTTTCGCACCATCCAGTAGCTTAAGACACCATGCGATGTCTGTGCACTGCGAATGCGCAACCGTCGAACATGGACGTGGTGGACGTGTTGACACGCACAACAAGTGTGAAGGAAGTGCAATTTTTGGTTATAGATGCCTTCTCCAAGTAGCATGTGAGCAAATAGCCAATAAAAAACCTAAAAAGCACGACACTATTAGGGGATGCGTCTGCACAAGAAGTGAATTGCATCTGTGGTCTGTTACCGAGGTGCACATGCAGAACGTCACGAGCAGCCATGATATTTTAAATGCTACTCAAGGTAACAAACTCGACACGCGAACGCGAACTCAACCAGCTCGTGCGCGACTTTGACTTCCATTTTAGCAACGAAATACGCGCATTATGCAGGTTCATCCGTACACGTATATACGGGGCGTGTGTTTATATATAGAGGAATAGATGGCCGAGCTTGTAGAAGTTGTTCGCGCACGTCTCGTCCGAGAGGTCAACTTTGTACCTTTCGATGTTCTGCTTGATAGTCCGGGCATGCGATCCTTAATACTCGGACTTTTCTGCGCGCGTCTACAAGATTGTTTAGGCGCGTCTGCATCCTCTATTACAAAAAAGCCGTTGGCCGCAACACCACGGAAACCGCCGGATGGAGTCCGGCTTTACAGAAACCTGAGTGTGCTTCTGGAAAATCACAAAAGCACGCGCGCAACTACTACACACATTGGTGCGTCGGACAAATACAAGTGAAGGTGTATAGGATACCCCGCGCACGTGTATATATGGGGTTCTTACGCATTCATATGCATCTTCATTTATGTATAATCAGGCAGATTCGACTATACACTGGAACGTGCAGACTTTGTGCATTCAGATGGTTGGCAGCAGGTACCAGTTCACTTTTTACTGTCTTAGTATGCATTAGAGCAAAACATCAGCTGCCAACTGTGCAACATCGGCAGAATTTTTAAGGCCTATACAATACATCAGCTTTTCCCTCTTCGAGCGTAGCGAACAACAAGGAGCGGCTAAACAATATTTAACCAGCGACTGCGTACTTGCGAATTTGTATACACTTGGCACTTATTTCAACATTGCGCTCCTACAGCCGACCAGCGTGAAACTAGCACAGGTCGCGAGAGCAGTACCTGCAGGCATCTGAATGGAAGAAATCCTCTGCACATGTGCCTGACACAGTACTGCTTTATTATGATTGAGGTAGAAGGCGTGCTGCACGCCGGTGCCACCCAGCTGGAAGCTGTGAAGCTGTGAGAGGATAGAGGTTGCACGAAGGCTCTATCCTGTCAAAGGTCTGGACTTGATGTGACCGTTCTGCACACATATCACAAACTTGTACCCCCAACCATACACACAGGTAATACTGTCGATGTGGATGCCTGCGCTGAAACAGAGTGTGAGTAGGTCCTGGCAGTCTGATGTTCAGACGGGTGAGGCCAATCAACCCCATGCGGTGTTCTACCGTCAAGCTCGCCTATAGAATAGTGTTGTATACAGCCCACACAACGTACAACGTAGTTGCGAAGAGTTCCTGTGCATATCAACGCGGTGTCAGACCAGATAACTTTCGTGGCAGCAGACACTCCGCTGGTATGTTGTGTCTACACACTTATTGTAGCAACCCTTTTAGTCTCTGAGTAATCTAGCAGCGTGTACACCATTCAGAGAAGCAGCGTTGTACACGTACTGTCGCATATGGCGTGATAAATGCGCGAGAGCGGACGTAAAGGAGTTTTAATGTGGTAGTCCGGCGAATGGTGAGCCTGTGTTTGCTGGCCAGGTACATCACGTCAATAGACAACGTGAAACATTAGCAAAATTTCTTTGAAGTCAGGACAACAAAGTGTATGCAGAGAGAAGTTGTGAAGGTGCGAAAGGATCTTCGTCTTGAATCACGAGCGAACTTGTGAATGCGTAGCGTGGTAGACTGGGTGTTGACTGAGCATACGACTAAAAAGCTATTCATAAAAATCAGATAGTCCATTGAGTAGTTGCGGAAACCCTGAAGGACCGCAAATTAGGTTTTGAATTACAGAGGAAAAGACAGCAGATGATCATCCCGCCATGTATTAGGAAGCAACAGGACAAACAGGTTGGCTGCTCCCACTAAGTCTGCAACAACAAAACCCAGTAAACCGTGTTCAGAGGGCCAAAGAAGGGAAGCTGTCTCAACAGACAGCGATAACACTGCTGTCGCAAAGCAGTGGCAACCTTTACCAGCAGGAGGACGACGCCGAAGAAAACCCGACGACGAGCAGCGGTAAAAGCAACGGTATCAAAACAAGGCGAACCCGCAAGCAGCAGGCGTTCTATCTACTGACCTGATAGAGTTCTTTTTCCTTCTTACGTCATCGTCCAGGCTTCGACCGCCTGGCTGCCTTTCAGACGTGGGGGTATTTATCCTGCACGCCGGTGGTGCTGCGCTGAGGGGCGCGTCGATTTGCTGTTGCGATGGCTACCGGCCGCCCCCCGGGCGATACGTACGACCGCCTTTAATTCTACAAGCAGATAGTATGTACTTTTCTGTTTGTTGCCTCGCCCGAAACCTAAGGTCAGCCGCGTTCTGGCCTGTCTTTTTCTTGCCTTTCTAGAAGGCGGCAGAGGCAACACCGCATTAGCAGCAGCATCGGTAGCAGCTGCAACAATAGCAACGGGGCAGATCCCAAGAACAGTACAGTGCAGAACAGTTAAGGCAACACGGAACAAAAAGCGCAAAGTCGGTGCCACTCAGTCTTAGAGGCACAAAAATTACTGTTGGAGCAGAATTGCTGCGTCTTCATCATCTTGCAGGCCCCACCAGATCTCTATCATTCCTCAGGTGAGGGAAGCAGCAAAGGCAGAGCTCGAATTAAGAGAGCAGTCCACGACCCTGCCACTGAAGTGCAGCGCTATCGCCTTCTGTGAAACAGCCATAAAGATATCAGTAAATGCGACTCCGCGTAGCATGCGGAGCGGATAACAAAACAACAGACAGTGTATTTGTTAATGACATGCAAACACTTGCCTTAATGCACGCCGTGTCCGAGCGTCCGTAGCGTGTACAGCGTAGAGATGCATTTCTGGAATCGAGTTCCTATCTTTTTCCTTGAACTAAATATCGTATTTAAGACCCTAGCCATACGGAAAGCGCAATAGTTGTCTTTGAGTGTCTTAGTCGTCCACCCCACACACTGGCAATTCATGCCCAGACCTTGTTTCTCTCGGTGAAGTAAGCCCGTAAGGTGGTTGACCAGCTGTCAGTTGGCTGCCCAGGGACGAGCCGACCAGGCGCTAAACCATATCATTTGCTGGATAAATGCTTTCGCTGACATATGGACGCACGCGTGTACGACTAATCTACGCTCGTTTGTTTCTTTAGGCACGCCAAAGTGACAGTGGGGTAGCTGATCTACAGGACCATACATTTCGCATTACTAGCGAAGAAACCAGAATAGTAATAGTATAATGAGGAACACTCCTGTAAGTGTTGGTAATGGGTACAGACAGTCGTCTTGCTAAACCTACGTCGAGACTGCTATTTTTTCTGTCGCTGCAAGTCAGTGTTCTCTGTGCAGTGCATCTTTCTGCAACAATTCGACTTATTTTCGGTTTTTTTCGGTGTGCCGGATCTCGGTAGGAAGGCGAGACAAGTGAACCGTCCTTTATCATTTGAAGACCTCGAAGAGCAACAGCCGTGACGAAACAGCAAACGAAAGTGCGTGATTTCCCCTGTTGCGCGACGCTACCGGCGTGTGAGGAACAGAGGATTCCCCGTTTTCCAAATGCAGCGCCAACAACGAGCAATGTCCCTGCAGCCCTCACGGGTTCCTGTACTATCCCCCTGCTCTTGATAAGTCTTTCAGTTCCCTCGTGGCATAGTCCTATTTTTCTTCCGCGGCAGAGAACTTTAAGCAGCCTCCCACTTCCGCGGCCTCTTTGAGTCCGGAACGCTCCCTGGATACCTTCGTCTGCATAGACTCTCCGACTGAACTGAGAGACGGACAGGTCTTCTGCTAGTTCGGACAACAACGACGATGTATTCGTACCCACATGGAGTTCTCAGTTGCCATGTGTTAAATCTCGCAACGTAAATATTTTTGCGCAGAACCGAGTGGAGCCAGGCAATGTTCTGCTGATGTCAGATATCGACGACACTCTAATTGCAAGTGAGGTTGGTCGTGGATTGGGAAGTCTCTCGGAGGGACAGACGACAGGTATGCCAGGGGATCCGACTATCCTGGCTTTGGAGGTCTTCTATATCTGCTCGGCCTAGGCCCCACCTTCGCGATGCAAAATTTGGAAATACAATTTACAAACCGCCTTTGCAGATTGCGGTTGTTACCGGCAGACCCAATGTCAGTTTCTTCCGTCCCTATTACTTGCTGCCGCACATCGATTCCATTCTCACCAGGGGGCACGCAAATCACTGACGAAGACGACTTGACCTGGAAAGTGGGGAAAACAATATGCTCTCTCCTAAAGCTTCTCAAGTAGGGTCCGCACATAGATCAATACATATGATCGCCCCGGGAGAGGAGAAATGGAAGTATCAAGCATTCAAGTCTTTTGTATATATGTGCCGCAAAGAGGTGGATTGCGAACCACCGCCACGAAACACGAGGATATACAGAAGAGTAGATCTCGACGCCGAACAGAGCTGCGTGAAGACTAATAAATGCAAGTCCGTGCTAGGCGTTCCCGTCTCCTTGAAAGTGTACAACTACTCTGGAAGCATCCGTACACCCCGCGTATAAACAACCTGGGATTTCCACAATCGCAAGTGGTTACACAGGTGCACGCGTCGATACAGAGATATACATGTGGCCGTCAGACGCAATGCACCAATACTTCTAGTGTGTCTTCTGCGCGCTAAGGCTTATCTCGGTACAAGCTGTGTGGTGCTGACGTGCTGAGTGAAAATTACTCGGCAATTGCACACAGGATATGTAGGTTTTCCTATCCTCCACGCCCCCTGCCTATGCATATGCTATCCGTGCACTTGAAGAGTACGTGCTACAAATGATTCACATAGAACCTCTTTCAGCAGTAGTTCAGCAAAGCAGGTTTACCAGTAAATGCAAAATCGTTTTTAGCGTTTTCACCACAATGTTCACCACACCCGCGTACCGAGCTCCAGCGACAACATACGCGCGCGTAAAGAGCACCGAATGCAGCTGCCTAGAACATCATCAGAGCGTATCTTGCTGCCGCTTTATGTCGTGTTTAACCTGAGCAACCGGATCTACAGTGAACCACCGTCATTGGGATTAGCGGCATAACGACACGCAGCGTTAGCAAGACCAGTAGTCGCAAGAACAACTATGCGAAGCATGAGCAGGCCATGGACGAGGTCCAGCCTGCTGTGTGTGCGTACAGGATTGAACGGCAGAGGGGGTGAAAGTCTCTTTTGGTCTGAATGCATTCGCGGCAGGAGTCGCTTGAAGAATCTCGCGTCGACGGGGATACAAAATTTATGTTTATAGGGGACACAGGAAAGGTGAACTTTGAGCCACTCAGCCTATACAAAGGGGGTCTATCGCCTTACTTGTGCGTTTACACGACCCAGTGAAGCAACACAGAAGCGCCGACTTAGTTCCAGTATGTCTGCATGAAGAATACAGGGGAGAGACACATTGATAGTGTGTCTTCGTTCTCTTCAGCTCCTCAATAATAAGCGAGAAAAGCAGCAAAAAAATCATTGCAGTAGACACAAATGTATCCCGTAGTGTGGACGTGCCGTATACATATAGAGATCAGAACATGATGCGCAGTTGCAGAAAGCCACTAAAGAGGCATATTTATCTACTGGTTTCATCCCACAGACTAGGCTGAGCGATGCAGATTTTCACACTAGTACACACAGACGTTCTTTTACGCGCACCTTCAACCAATCTTCTACCCACTGGTGGCGCAGGAAAGATACAGTTGGTTACAGGTGGATTTCTGGCTGCACAGGAAAGTGTAGTCAAAACACGCGTATGAATAGGTTCTATACAGCAGGCGCATTCAGCTGGTCTCCCTCTCCTCTTTTTCTCGTTCACCTTCTCCTCTCGCCGTGTTTTCCTGTGTGTTGCTTCCATCCATCGTCTCCGTCTCCTTGCGTTTCGGCCATCCGCGTCGTACTAATCCTATGTGCCATTCTTTATCTTCTCACTTTCTTTAGGAAAACTGAAGTGCTGGCTTTCCGTTATAGAACGCGTTGCTGCTTTTCTTCTGTCTTTCCGTCATTAATGTTCTAGTTCCAGTGTTTGGTGTAAGCACGAGGTTTAGCCTGCAACAGCGTTTTACATTCTTTTTGTAATCTCTCGAAGTTATGCCTTTTAGCGTTTAGTCTCCGTCGTTTTACTTTTTTTTTCTTGACAAGTCAACCACCCTTCGACGTGCACAGCACAATCAGCTGCAGGAGGTGCGCGCTATTTTGTTATTATCCTCATTTCGCCCTTCTGCAGTCCTTGAGTTCGAATAGCCTCTTTCGCATTGCTGCTGCAACCACGTGTCTTTGTTTCACTACCTTTGCACATATAGATACGTGCAGGTGCTCTAAAGCCTCTACATTGAACCACCTCTACGACATAAATTTGCATCTCTGCAGTGGACCAGCTCTTCCAATGAGCTTATACTCCACAAACTCTTGTCTTCTGATGGGCCCTTCTCTTTGCTCCGTTGCCGTCCCTGTTTCGCATAAACATTGGAGTGCCGCTGATGTTTGTCGCCGAAAGGATCCACTTTCATTTGACGTATTTATTAATGAAAAGAGACTTTATGATTGATTGTCGGGGCGCCCTCATCTAAGATTTGTCTTAGCAATTCCGCCCTGAATCATATCCCCTTACAACTACTTGCGTTGTCCGTCTGTGCCATCCCTAAGGAGGAAACGCTGCCGGAGCAAGGTCTTCTTTTCCATGCGTGTCATTTGGCTGCTCGTCTAAAGCGTATGACTCTGCGCATACTGTGTAACCGGCAACATACAATTCTTCGGCAGTTCCCTTCGAGGTTTCGTTCCTGCCTTGCTGCGCTCTATTTTCTTTCATTTCTATATGCTTCTACTAGTGTTCTGGGAAATCCTCCAACTCTCGGTTTTATTACGCACAATTCCGCGGGAGATTCACAAGCTTTTCTGTTTTGCGAGCGCGAAGCGTAGTATGTCTCTATGGCAGGATGTTTGTCGTCTGTTGCTGTGCTGTCCTCTCCACTGTGAGTCATTTAACTCTCGTTCGGTTCTCCGTCTGATGCACTTCCTTTTCCAGAGATCCTGAAGTTGCGCTTGCCCTTGCAGCAGCAGAACCGATGCCCTACTGGCCATTTTTATGAACGTAGTGCGTCGTAACGAGACCCGCATGCCAGGCAAACTCTTCGAGAAGAGTGAAGATGTAGAGGATTATCATTTGGAAGAAAACCCGCCTATGTGGGGCTGCCTGGCACAGAAGTTTTTCGGCCTTTGGAAAGAAGATTGCCACAGCAGTGCAGGAGGCAGCAGTTAGCATAGGGGCTGCAGCAAAGAAGAGTACCAGGGGGACAGATCTTACAGAGGAAATCGCCTGCGGGTGAAGTCGCTTAGACGTCGATTTCATCGAACTTTTGGCGGCAGCTGAAGAAGGACGAGCAGGGGCCGTTATTTATGGATGGCATGCATGTTGCGGAGCCACAAAGACTACCCATGCAGGAAAAGAGTGTTATCATCCAAATCGAACCGGACGCAGAGAATGAAGTTATGTGCACCGACAAAGAAACTGGGCAGCTGTATCAGACACCGCTGGGAGGAAGCATTCGCACACCTTGGACGACTCCGAATCCGAAGATTATTTCTGGCCGGCGCAAAGTGTTCCGCAGAGTCCTCAGAAAACGACTTGTCAGACGCAAAAAAATCAGTGCTACGAGCCGCCGGAGACAAAATCGAAGAAGCACAGCACGTAGTGCAGCGCGCACTTCATGGCCACAAGTTTAGGAGCTCTCGCTCCAAGCACAGCCCTCCGTGTCACTGTCAGCGACGCCCTCAGACACGCAGACGCTTCGCCATTCAGTAAGCAAACAGCTTTTCCAGCACCGTATTTGTAGGAAAGCCATGTAGATGGGATGGGCATGCGCGGAAGAAAAACCGTGTTTCTGTGTATAGGTATATACCGGCGACGGGCTCAGACAGCTCGTCTGGCTCTTCGAGATCTAGATACGTATGATGCAGCTATGACGGGGCAGAAAGGCACGTGTGTACGTCTATGTCACTATGCACACACGTTCGCATTCTACCTTCCAGTGTCTACTTTGGTGGATGCGTAAGAACCATGAGACGTTCGAGAACTGATAAAACCTTGCTTCTGTCCACGCAGCGCACATGAATAGGCAGTAGAGGAATGCAGTGTTTTGCTAGGACTAACAAAACATTGTTTCACACGCGTGTATGTCTTCAGCCGCACAAACATCTGAAGACGTGTGCACCTGTCGCGTTGGCAGGTGATAGGCTCGTAGTAAATCACGTTCAGACACAGGCAGGCATGCGATGTATGTGCCACACCTGCACAACGTATACCCGTCCCATGTTAAAGCAGCAACAGCGGAGCTTGATGTGTTGTGAAGAACGATGGGTGTCTTCGACAGAGAAACGCTCCATTGTTGCTGACAGTAGTTGTGCCTAGCCTTCAAACCGGATGCGTCTCTGTTCCGTGAAGACCAGCGTGTTTTCTAGTGTGAATTGAAGTATTTCATGCCGTTATGGTAGGCAAGTCTGATCCCGTGTGTACGGACAGATCAACAAACACGTATAAACAAACCAAACACGTATAAGCAGAACCATCAATTATTGCGCAGCAACGTGTTAGTGTGTCCAGTAAACACCAAGTCATGTAAATTTTCAGACCAGTCCGCCGTGCACCCGAGGGAAGTATATAGGCGTTTGAGGCAGTTCTGTACCTTTGTTTACGTCGCAACGTAGCAGTTTAACCATCGACTGATGTGCGCACAATCTGCATGCATCTTCCTCTTACTCCCATGACTGCCATTTCGTAAACGTTGATTTGTAAGTGCGCTAGAGTTCCAGGATTTCCGACAAACGCCTTGCAACGGATGTCTATATTGAGCGGAATGTGCATGTGTGTCTGCACCTCTGTGCCGGTGTTGCCCTTTCCTTCGCCTTCTCCACTCTGAGACGTAAAGGCTATCTGATCGCGCTGCTTTTGTTTATATGCCCCTCTGTCACACCACGAATTACTGTCTGTCTGTCCCTTGTTTATATCTAAGCATAACATTTCACTCGTGTCAATGCAAGCGCACGTGACTATAGCTCGTTCTGAACTGATCTGCATGTAGACGCTGCTGCTGTCTGCACCTGGCACAGGCAGGAAGAAAGATTTTGTTGAAGAGATGCGCACTTGCGATTCATGCACCTATCTGTCTGTCCCTGGTATGTATGAATATCTTCCCTTTTGTTCGCTGCAACATGAAAGTGCCCGAAGGTCAGTCACATGCAGCACACATTGCTGCCGCTTTCGAGGGCCGCCCATCTTCATAATAATACAGCTCCGTCGCCAGCCAGGCAGGCACCCGAAACTGCGACACGCACGGCATCAAACACAAGATCCACGTGAAACAGAAGTGCGCCGAGGTCTGTCTCTCGCTCGCTTTCGTTTGCGGGGTGTGAATCTGTTCTTTTTCTTTTCTGGTGCACAGCATGTGCTGAGGACCCATATGACTGCAGACCGTTGATCCTTCAGATCGCTCCTGACACGTGCATGAGAAGGCATGAATGGATGCGTCTACTTTTCCTGTTCTAGACTTCGTAGCAGCTCTCAATTCTGCAGGAAGCTTCCTTCAGGGCTGTGCTCTGAGTGAATTACTTTTCTTTCGCTTTGCAGGGTGGGTGGTACACTGGTGGATGCCATCCAGCTAGTGTACGATGTATACATTACCACACGGACAACCTGAGGCCCCACAAACGTGCAGCGCTTTGAGTGCTCGACAGGCGTATGCAGTGGGAATGAAAGTAGGACAGAAGCTGCGCAATATCTATGATGCCTACGAGCACCGCTGGAAGCATTCACCAGATAGTTTCAACGTTGCCGCACCGGGAATAAGCGGGGCTTACTGGGTCACCTTCCCGGACACGCAGACCTCTTCCTTTAGTATTTGTTAAGTGCAACAGTGTAAAGGTGCACTTCACCAAGTCCGCCCGACTCTGGCGGATGGCGACAGTTCTGGAACTTCTTTACCGAAAGCAGCGAGACAATTGATGTTAGTTTTGTCATCTCGAACGAATCTCTCGAGACCCCGCGCAGTCGCTCGTTATCGTCCGCCGGTACAGCGCACAAGGAGACCGTGTTTGTCCTTCCTGAGCAACTCAACAAATCAGCCATCGGCACGCCCGTCGCCCCGTATACCACTACGCTTTCGGCTGCTGCGCACGCCTACGTACTTGGACTTCTTGACCTGATCGATGTTTCCGTCCTTGTCAGTAAGGTAAGAACCAGCAACAACACCAGAGTGCCTTCTGGAGGGAGGGCTGCACAGGTGTCTCTCGGCACTAGACAGAAAAGAGTCGGCCTACGCGAGGGACTAGAAGAGCTTGCAGATTTCGCTGGACAGCGCGAGTGCACTAGCTTACTAATAGTGCGAAAACGCAAGACAGGATGCAACGCTGAAAATTAAAAGTTCGCCTGGTCGTCGCGCAGTAACCTGTTGCTTTCAGAGAAAAACGCGCGTAACGCCTTCTCCGCGCGGGCAAAGTCTGAACAATGTACTCAGTGAATTGTAGGACATTGACTATCTATGAGCCGCCCTTTTGTCCTCATTTCGCTGCCGCTAACGGTTTTGTGTAGTAGCTATGGCAAACCAGATATGCAGGTCGGTGCATACGTACAAGTATCTTACGTGATAGTCGGTATACCTTTGTGGTACGTATGTTTGGCCGGCTCTTAGAAAACATGCCGTTCTTTCGTAAGTCAGAGATGATACCCCGCATTTCATTATATGCCTCAGGTGTTTTGTGTGCCTTACACATTGCATCTGCATTTTTGTTTTCTGCTGAAAGCTGCACAGCGTTGATATGATGCACTACGGGCAACATTTTTTCTGCGTTCTGCCGCCCCTCTCATCCCCTTGTTCCCGTTCGGACCGCCTTCCTGTTGACCGCCTTCCTAGTTGTGTTTGGATCCTCCTCTTCCCGTGTCGCTTCCTTCCCGTCACTTCGCTTCTCTCTTCTATGTATGTCTGTTTTCCGCAGACGCACCAGGCACTCCGGTCACAGGGTCCGTTGAGCCACAGCTCTCGTCTGCCGGTGTTGCTGGATCACCTTCACGATTTGGAGGCATTAAAATACCTTTTATTTGGACGCGAGACTCCGAAACCGGGACCCGTCGACGCGTTGCAGAGATGATTGATGATTATCTTGTCTCGCTTTATGCCTTCGCGAAGCGCCGCCACGTATGTGCGGGCTTTCCCTAACAGACAGCAGGAGTGCGTGCATGACCTACAGAGGGCGCTGCTCGAGAAAAGCCGCGCAACTGCAGGGCAGAAATGCGTGGCAGTTTAACCAAGGCAAATTAGTAGCGTTTGGCACCTTTCGCGTCTCTTGTGTGCGAGCACGACCTGGCGCTGGCGAGCATCCATCAGGCAGGACCAGGCGAACTTGTGGGCATGGCGGTCATAATAACGAAAGTCATTGCGGGAGGCCCTTCTTGCGACAGAGCGTTAAGTGTGAAAGGAGGACTCCAGGCTGCAAGGACGGCGTGAAACCTGAAAACCGTAGTCTGCGTCGCAATGAATCGGAGGCTTCGTGGAAATTCAGACAGTCGAAATTGACAGCGAAAGGACGGTACCAGACGGCTGCGACTAACCTCGAACAACTCAAAATATTCCGCAAATATTACAAGGCCATGTGCGAAGCATTTCTCCCCATTGCCTGTCGTCTTCTTGAAATGCGGATTAACGTCGCGGTGCTCCAGGACTTGATCCTTTTGCAGAAACAAAGTACAAATCGCTCCCAACATCTTCCTTCCTCGTTTCGGCGTATATCTTCCATGATGAGAATGTACAAGGTACGTTACGCGCAGCAAGCAACCAGCGGGAAGGCACGGAAGCTCACGGTAGAAGCCACGTCAGCTCCGCGCGACTCCTCGACTACTTTCAGGTATATATGAACTCGTGTGGATTATTGAAAATAGGTGCTGACCTGGGTGGTAGCCTGCCCGTCGAGGACCACCAGATAAGCTGAAGCGAAAGCAGCGCAGCTGACCTTACAGCAGAAGAAAGAGTGTATGCCGGTCTGCGTATACATACAGTCGCACACATGCTTGTGCACTCGCTCCTGTAGATCTCGGGTGTTTGGGTACGGCGCGTTGTTCCCTCAGAAGGAGTTCCTACTCGTCAGTTTGCTGCGTTTGGAAGTCTCTGCGTGCCGGGTTATCCGCCGGAGGTAACGGCAGGCATTAGTAAGACGGGAATGCCGCGTCGTAGGGAGGTGGATTTCACTGCGCTGCACTGGTGCTGATGCATGCTTGCGCGTCATCTCTGCTATGTCTGCCGTGCCTATGCGTCAGTCACTCTGCTTGCGTTCAGGGTGTTTCCTCTCTTGCTGTCAATGGAGTAGTTGCGTGTGCACATTTGCTGATGATCCTGCGGCACCGGCACCTCTGCAATTGCTCTACCGTCCCTTCATTTCGCGGGACTTCTTCTGCGCCTGTCTCAATTGCGCGAAAACCTGCAGCGCCCTGCTGCACAGTTCATGGGCTTCTCGAAATCCGTTGGATTACGCGCTGCAGCCGGAGGAGGATGACAAAGGCTTTTTTCGGAGAAGTGGCCCACTGTTGACTCAGTTAGCCGCTGGAAGACTATTTTGGAAACCCTAGAGAATATACGGTCCTGCAATCTGTTGGAGCTAGATGTGCTGTTCGTCATATGGCTGCAGGCAGCTGGAAGCAGTACTCTCGCTTGCTACAATCTCCGTGACCTGCTCAATAGACTAGTGCCAGGTCAGCACGCTGTCTAACCGGTTTTTCTTCTGCAGGCTGCGCTATAAAGTCAGGATATCTCTGTGCCGTCGGCATAGAAATCTCCCTCTCTACCTTCTGGTGATTGCCAGCGTTGTTCTTCTGCAGATGAACATATAGTTGCTCCATTTGTTGCCACTCGCTATACCTGGGAAACAGGCGTGGGTCTATAGAACCCATGGGCGCGCTATCATTGCAGCTTTGAAGAAACCATTGTGCACTTAGGCAGTGTTGCCTAGTCTCTTGGAGGTAAACAGATTGCTCGCGTAGCTCGCAGTATTTACGCTGTTGCTGGATAGGCGGTCCAGCAGAGCAGCCGTGTATAGTGTCTGCCGCCCTGCGGCTTCCCACAGAAGCCGATTGCATGGCGTTCTGAAAAGCTTTCAATATGCCATGCAGAAGCTGACAAGGCACGCTCAACAAAGTTGTTTGAAACCACCACAGGCTTCTCATTTCGCTGCGCAGTCAAGCCGCTTTTGGACGGACAGCTCCAACGCACCCTGCTTGAGTAGATCTGTTTACAGCTTGCAAAGCAATATGTTCAATCAACTCCAGGCGAGTTGTGAAACCCGGACAAATTGAACAGCTGCAGGTTTGTTAAAGACTATTCCAATCTTCAATGTGGGTGGATAGAGGAGTACTATCTACTTTATTTCGGTAATTTTCAACCGTTGACCTGCAAGTTTCTGAAAGCTGGTCATTGTCTGCACTCACTTCCAGCAAACGCCTTATCTGGAGGTCTACGAAGAGCGTACCAGCTGCATTCCCAGGCTGGATCGGCTGCAAATGTCTCAGGAGAGATAACAGAGGAGGCAGTCTTGCATAAGGCCGGTGCAGGCCGTTCCAATGAAAGCCCGCCTCTGCTGAGCTGCTCTACGGCGGCCAAGAGCGAACAGGCGGCGAAACAACTGTGCAGCAATTCGGACATTCCTGTCAGGCAGTTGTTCTTTGGAGTGCTTACTTCATGAAGCAAATCAATCATGACAGGGGACGAGGACAGCCCTTCTTTTTCCGCAAATTTGTCTTACGGTAATCGAAAAAATTCAGGAAGTTGCTTCAAAGTGACAGTAAAACAACTGAAAACTTCAAGCAAGCACTGCTGAATCAGTGGTAAATTGTATCTACACGGGAGAACAATGTCTAAACATGACAGGCGCCAACCTCAGAGGTCGACATCACATTATAAGAATATCTTATGGTGCCGCGTGAGTGAAGATATTTGAAAGCTGACTTTATAGTTCCACAGATGAAGAAGCTAATGGTCGACGAACAGTTGACTGAGAGGATACCCCCAGCGCACATTAAACAGTGTGCAAATCAACAAGACGTGGCGATTTCCTGTATGCTTGTACGTGCATTTAAGTGTACACGGGTATGTATCCATCTACTGTATGTTCTCAGCCATTTGCAAGAATGGCGTGTTTGTTTCCACATTCTGTCATGCGCAGAGGCACTTCCATTTGTTGTTTCGAAATGTCCGTCGTCGCAACGCTTCAACTTTTGCTGTGACTAAAGACCAGGAAGGATATCATCAAACAGATCATTCGATTTTGTTTCGGGAAGACAGAAAAACAGTCCATTCGAGCAACAAGCCTCCTTCTCCGGATCACTGCATATCACCGTGGAACTACGGTCTGCGTACTGTGGTCTTTATGAATGCAGATGTAGACTCACTAGGGCACCTTCATACTGGTGTGACCTTTTTGCCCACCCTATACACACAGAGCTTCTGTCTCGCATTTATTACAAAAAATCTGCTCACACACATCGTCATGTAAAATGTGCGTGTTTACACGAGTAAACTCCACATAACTTCAGGCTAGCATACCTATTCAAAACTCTGTAGTTTGCCTCTTAGGAACAAATTCATATGTCCAGAGTTTTTATTTGCGTATAAATGCTCACTTAGAAGCTTATTTACATGAGCAGCCGTCTCTTTTGGTTTGCTTATTACACACCTTGTACACTCGTACAAGCTTTAGAAACCAAGCCACTAATATGTGCCTCAAGGGAAAAGAAAACGACGTAAAAAACATCATCATACAGCGCGATGTTCGTAGACATTCACCTCCACAAAGGTATTCCATTGTCACTTGCACGCGCACGTAGATGCAATCTTTTCTACAGATGGTTAACCTTCATTTTCAGGAACAGCAGAGCACTCTCTAAGACGCTCGTATTACCGGTGCACGGATAGCAGTATAATGTCAACAGAAGGCCAGAGAGTCTCTCTCTCCCTTGTCTCGTAAACTGCCTGGAAGATACGGACCTGCGGGATTACTGCACCTGTATGTATTTGTATACACTGGGTCAAGTAGGAAATTCCTTATGCATTTGAAAATGAGAGTATTAGACAGACAGTGCGTGTTGTCTGTAACCTGCTTCTTCTAGGTTCATAAAACAGGTTTCTCCCTGAACTTACCATGGTTATCTCTGCACATAACGCCTGGCACAACTGTCGCGATAAAGTCCCGCATGTACACTGTAGCACTGCGCCGATGTTGACTTTTCCTTTTTCCATATTAGGTAGAGTTAGTCGACCCGTAACGGTAACGTCCATCTCCAGAGATTTGTTGCTGTGATCATCTTCATGACACACTTTTGCCTGGTATGCGATCTATAGAATATTAGACATGGCTGAGGAGGTTCAATGGGTCCGTATGTGTGTATATAGAAACGCTGTGACCATATGTGTCTCTCTACGGTGAAGCATGCAAGTATCAGTATGGATGCGTATGTGCATATGACTACGTAGGTATTTGTTCTTTGAACACGAGCGCATGGCGCAGAATCAATAATGAATTGAAAACTATGCTGTCTAGGTCTTGTAAGACATTTGTGGATCTGCAAAGACCGCAGAATTCAAAATCACCGTATGTTGTTTATGGGTAAAGTCATGCGTACAATTTGCTTTTATGTATTTTATCTCTGTACAGCAATGCTACCGGTGCGGGGTTTAAATTACCTCTTCTGCTCAAGTGGAGTTTTATAAATGTTTAATATGTAGCTTTTGGGCGATCTAGCCATCACATGATTCTATAATGTTATAGCCAAGGTACTAGCACTCCAGCTGCACACATACGTATAGTCACACATCTTATTTGAACTTTGAAAAAAACGTTTCTAATGCTTGGCAACCATGACAAGAAATGTGCCTTTTCTCGCATTCCTTTCATGTGCCTGCGTTGAGCCTTCCGATTTGCGGGTCGTGAACCTGAGGCACGGCACCCAGACTTCAGTTGGAGTGAATACATCTACCTCTGTATGCATACATATGCCGAAGATGTGCAGAGTTGCATGTTGAAGAGTGCTTACACAAATACGAGGGCACGTGTGGATATCGAAGATCACACGTACACATATCTTGCCCTCCCGTGGGGTGTGAGAACATGAGTACAGGTGGAAACATTGATATAATAGATATATATATATATATTGTATAGAGCGTGATGAGGTATATGGAGGCAACAGACTCTGTTTGGCGAGAAAGAAATGCTCACTCGTGTAGGTCTGTACATCTACGTATAGCGATTGTAGGAGATATATCTCCGACGCCTATTAGTACGGTAGCGCTTCTTCATGCTGTTCCATGCTGGTCGAGGAACCTTTCTTTTTCGGGATCCAGTAATCCCAATCCCAAGTTTGAAAGCCCATACTCTAGCTCTTCATGCACTGGCATGGCTCCAGCACTCAGACTTATAAAAATTGATAGCTTTTGCTGCTGCCACAATGCAGCTAACGTCTTCTTACTATTTACCTTGCTGAGGGAGCCTTGGGCAAATGGCGCGTCTCTGCAATCTCCTGCGTGCTGCTTCTCTGTTTTACTCCTTCAAGAGTTGGGGCTGTATACATGTCTCCCTGACAGAGGTGCCAAGCTTCTACTGTGCATTCTGAATGATATGTGAATGCTCCCTGATTGATTAAACATTAAACCACCCCCAGAGTTGAGAAAGAGCAAAGTTCAATAGCGAAACCTCAGAGTGTGGCTTTTCAGTGAGCTAAAGAAGTAGCGTGGTGACAGGAGGAGAGGGTTTTCCCAAGAGGAAATAACATACAGAAAGGCAGCAGGTTGGCTTAGACTGCAAAACCCGCAACTGAGACAATAGAACAGAAGAGTATACACAAAGACAGGAGAGAGAGGTGCAATAGGAGAATGGTGCCTACGATGCTGCAGTATGCACTAGAAGTGAGATGCAGCAGTAACTAGAAGAGGAGACGAAGAGGAAGAGACAACAGAGGTGTGTACGTGTGAACTGCCAAGAGGGAGAGAGACCAGAAGAAGGGCAAAGAGATCTGGAAGCAGTGTCAGCAGCAGTCGACGTTGTCGACGTAGCAATAGAAAAAATAATGAAAAGCAACCAGAGCAGCAAAAGTCACCACCAGCACAGGGTCACAGCACGCCATGCTGTCTATTTGTACCACGGTCCTCAGAGGAACTATAGACAATCTCTCTCCAGCCTTCGCAGATGATAGAACCTCCTAATGCCCAGGACCCTCGCCGCACGAAGATTTCAGCAGTAGGGCAGCAACAACGTCTTCTTCCGATAGAGAGCTGGCAATGCAGAGACAGAGAGAGGAGATTACAATAACAACACCGCTCCACCAGGCATATGCAGGTGTCATTGTGAATTTAAAAGAAGACGTATCTGCTGCTTCTGCTGCTATTTCACGACAGAGTGATCCACGATCTTGCTACCCTTCACCTCTTCTCCACCAAGAGAGGAGACATCAGAGAACATATCGCCTCCAGGTGAAGCCTAGGCTGCTACTGTGCTGGAAGACCCTGCTGCTTCTCCCACTCCTTTTCTCTGCTGGTGCACAAGTCACCTCTTCTGCTGCAGCATATAGAAGGCATCCAGTGAGTCTACGTAGCTCTATTGTCCGTGTTTGTGTGTGTGGTATGCAGAATTGAAGGATTTGCCGATATTTCCTATCTCTCCTCTCTGCTTTTATACAAGTCACCTGCTATTGGCGTACAGACACTTCAAAGAAGCGGCAGATGCTGACTGCGCACTCTGGACAGAGGTCTCAACCAAGCAGCAGCACTGCAGCAGCAGTCACGATCTACAACGACAAGTAGTGCAGGATTCACTCCCACAGCAAACTGCGGCAGCAGTCTTCTGTTTTGTGGCCCCACCCTAAAGAACGCTGTTAGCCGACGTCGCCCAGCAGCAGCGGTGTGGCAGCAATAGCAGCGGTGACCAGTAGAACATCACCACCACACCGTGGCGGCAGCAGCGAAGCAGCAGGCGTCCCGCAGCAGCAGCTGTGTAGTATGGGCAGTGTGGCTGGGAGCAGCAGTGTGGCAGCAGCAGCAGCAGTATAGCAATAGCAGCGGTGTGGTAGCAGCAGCAGTATGGGTAGCGGCAGTGGGGCGGCAGCAGCAGTGGGGCAGCAGCAGCAGCAGAACAGCAGCGCAGAGAAGGCCACAGCAGACAGCTGTTCTGCAAAAACAGCAACAAACACCACCGGCAGCAGTACAGCAACAGCAGGTGCCACACAATGTACCAGGTGCCACAGAGCAGCAGCAAGTGCAGCAGAGCAGCAGCAGGCGGTGCACAGATGATGATTCTTCAGGCGAGGTGGTGGAGGGCAACAGAAGAAGACAACGGAACCTTCTTGAGAGGCTATCAGGGCTATCTTTCTCTGTGCACGTGTCTTGATGGGGTATATTCCCAGCACCAGCAGTTTTACGATAGAGCAGTACAGGCACACACGCGAACTTCCATTTTCTGCTCTTCGGTGTGAAACTTGCTGCAATAAATCTCCGTACAGTAGCGCCTTGTGCGAGAGATCTCCCGCGCACGTTGTTGTGGTGCTGGGCTGCGGCGGCGGGGTAATATATATACTTTTGCTCCTGCGTGTAGCCCTCTGTTTGCGTGCAAGTGCCTTTTTTGGGCTTTTCTCTCAATTCACAGTGTAGCACAGCAAGTAGATTTTGTTCTCTCTAAGAACTGCGTTTGTGGACGAAGAATGAATGCTTCCAGCCAGGAGGTGTGCGTTTACCGCCGGCTCCCTGCACACTGTCGCTGCGGGTGCCTCTGCGGCAACAAAATTTCTCTTTGACATCGTTCTCTCATTCCAAAGCGGTAGAAGACATGAGAATCTCCTCTTCTCACTTGAGCACAGGTCTCGTCGCAGGAAAACGAAATCCACTCTTCTTCCTTCATCGTCACCATCAGGAGAACAACGACACACACAGCGGAACCAGCGGTCAGACGCAGTTCAGACACAGTGTCATCTTTTTCTATTATTCCAGAGAGCAGTTCCACGACGAAACCAGCTTTACGCGTCTCTAGCTCCCAAGTGGCTTTTTTTTCCTCTGCTATCTTTCGCGCAGCATCGTGCACGAACGGGTGGTGCCACACGCCGCCGCCTCGCAGCTGTCGTTCACCGGAGATTCGGACGCAAACTATTTTTTCCCCACCCACACACCTTCACATTCAATCTCTTGAAAAGAAAATGCAGCTGCAACTATCTTCTTATCTACAATTTCCCTATTTCTGTCATTAAGCCTTCGACGAACACCGCACATATCGCCTACTTCTAAACAGCGGAGGAGATGACTGTTGTTTCATCTGTCTCATAGCAACCTTTGTGGAAGTCTCGTATTCATTGCAAAACTCTCTAGAGACGTGATGTTTATGTTTTTTCCATACTGGACGCCCCCGCAGCTTTCTCTTCGTCTTCTGCGTCTGCAAAAAATAGACAGCCGGCAGACATGTCTGCGAGAAGATTTCCGTCGCTTCTTTTCACCGAATATGCACCAAATACGCTCAACTAGTTCGGTGGAATAATAATAGAAAATTCAAAACTTATTTATTTGCCCTTTTCTGCCAAGCAGAAGGAGCTACACTTTTGCAATTTCTCTCTCTGATATGTGGAAGATGTATTCCCAAGGGAGACTCACACCTCTTCACTGCGCAACTTTTGCGTTTGAAACAACACAACGCCTAAACACATCCAACAAGTGTGACACGCTTCTTCTACCTTTTTAGGTTGTTTCACCTGTTTTCTTCCTTCTTTTCCCTTCCTGATTTCTTTTAAACAAGAGGCTACTAATAATAAAGACAGCAACAGCTGTGCGTAGCCTACGCTGACCTGGCAAAGACATAGAATTCTCTTGCAAAAGGAAAACTTCTGCAGCAGTTATACAGAGTTCATTTGCTTTCCACTAGCAGCAGAGTAGAAATGCATGAACCTTCTATCCTGCGAACTGTGGAAGTAGCTTTACATTCACCTGACAGAGGAAGAGCAGTCATTCTTGCTGTTTTGCGGTAACAGCATCATCACTCTCTTTTCTTTCGACGTCTCTCTGTCTATACGCTTGCTCTTCAAAATGGTTTTTTCGTTAATCTGTATATACTCTATAGAAAAGAAAAGCTCTGATACATGTGCGTGTATATATATATATATATATAAGTACCTGTATGTCAACAACGTTTGTCTTTCTTTGATGTCGCTGTTGGTGACCTCTTATATACTTCATTTTTTTTTCAATCCAACTGATCATTCATTCGGCCCTCACTCACGCTCTCACGCCCCACCTTCGCCCGCCCTCTTACAATATAGACAGAGAGACATTTATATGTATAGAGAGAGAGACATATACATAGAGAGAGAGAAAGAAAGACAGTGACATACATATAGAGAGAGAGGAGGAAGAGACATATGTATAGAGATAGAGATATATCATACACAGAAGATGGATGTATATATATATATATATATATAAATTTATATAGAGAGAGGATTCTAGAGTGAAGTTCTCTTCTGTCTTGTTGCATGATGCACGTGGAACGTCTTTTTCTAATTTTCCAATCCCTTACCCTTTTCTCTACAGCTCTGTCTCACATCTCTCTACCCTTTAAATGTATCTCTTTCTGCATCCCTGTCTTTCATGTATGTCTCTTTCTCTATCTATCTGTAGAAATCGCTCTGCAGTCTCTCTTTCTATATTCACATATTATATATATATATATATATGGAATATATAGAGCGGACATCCGCAAATATATATATCTCTCTATATGTATATGTCTCTTTCTATGTATCACTCTCTACATATATATCTTCGTCTTTACCAACTTCAAAATTCCCTTTCTTTCTTTTCTCTCTCTCTACGCGTATCGTCTTTCTCAATTCTATCTCTATGTGACTATATCAATGTCTGTCTCTGAAAACTTTCTTCTCTTCGAGAGCCATTCTTCGTCCTGCAAAAAGAATAAACATTCTTTCCTTCTTCTTCTTCTTCTTTCTTCCTCCAGGAGACGCCTTGGAAGTGCTGGAAGATCACATATGTCTCCTGGTAGCAACTCTGCCTTTCTTCCAGAGAAAGAGATGGACATATATACACAGAGAGAAGCATGTGTATATGTTTATATGCCACATATTGGTGCACATATATATATATGTATATGTATACACAGAGGAAGATATGTGGAAAGAAGAGATGTATAGAGGAGCAGGGAGAACGCTCGAGTTTTCGAATCTAAAATGAGTGAGGGCACGTTCTTCTCTGGAAGTCACTGCGAGACCACCCACGCTGCTGCTCGTCTTCTCTCGCTCTCGCTGTTGCAGCAGCAGCAGCAGCTTAACAACGTCGTTGTCTCCCCTCTGTTTCTCTCTCTGCGAAGAAGAAGAAAAAGAAGCATTTGAAGGGAGGAGACAAGAGGTACAAGAAGGAAGAGAAGAAGAGAACGAAGCAAAAGAGAAGGCAAAAAGAGGCAAAAGAGAAGGAAAAGAAGCAAAAGAAGAAATTGGTGGAGGTACAACATTTCGAGAGTGTGGCTGCACCATGCGATAGGATGAAGACGCGTTTATGTTATGTGAAGTAAATTGTTTATAGAGATTTGTTGTGGGGTGGATGTCCTCTTTACTTTTTCAAACGAAAGAGCGTTTTCAGGAAAGGATATTTCAATGCGTGCTGTCCAGACGGCCCAGAACCAGCAAACTTCGTCAGCATACTCGGAGATAGCAGCGGCAACAAAGCAAAATCAGAGGCAGCGGCAGCAGCAGAGTCGAGCAGCACTAGCAGCAA
The DNA here is from genome assembly GCA_036365155.1 of Meriones psammophilus. Taxonomy (NCBI): domain Eukaryota; kingdom Metazoa; phylum Chordata; class Mammalia; order Rodentia; family Muridae; genus Meriones; species Meriones psammophilus. The sequence continues at coordinate 27,077 of JAEOAE010004204.1, forward strand.
AGTCAGAGACAGCAGCAGAAGCAGCAATGCAGCTCAAAGACAGCAGCAGCAGCAGCAAAATCAGAAGTAGCAGCAAAGTCCACAGCAGCAGCAGCAGCAGATAGAAACAGTGCCGAAGCAGCAGAATGTGTAATGATAGTTTACTGGATCGGCTTTATGATGAAGAATTCCTCCAGCACCATGGGCATGCCACGCCCACTCACCGGGCGCGTCCTGCTGCCGATGGCTCTCGCTGCGTCTGCACCTGCTGCTGGTGCTGCTGGAGAAAAAGTTGGCACTGCTGCTGCGCCTTCTCTTTGCGACAGCAACTGCTGCAGCAGCACCACACCTCGACAGTCCTCCTGCCAGGCCCCACAGCCCCCACCGCCCTGGCAGCAGCAGCAGCATTAATAGGAAGCATAGTGGCGGCAAAGCAGCAGGAGACACAATAACAAACGAGCAAGAGGAGACATACCAGCAGGGAGGAAGAGGAGAGCATAGCAGCAGCATCAGCGTTGGGAGCGAAGGGTTGTTGCTTTGAGTGGAGAAGACGGAAAGCGAGAGCAACAGCACAGTTTCAGGGGCGCGTAGCAGCGGCGGGAGGAACCCGCAGACCGCAGCGCCAAGTAGGCAGCTCGCATGCAGATGATTATGTGTGGACTGTGGAAGCTGCTGCTGAACGCCTCTGGGCTTCACTTTGGGAGAATGTGATTTCTGTCCTTGACGTCTCAGCGTTCACTTCCTTCCCTTCAACGAGGCAGCAAGAGCAAGCACTGTGGGAAGGCAGCGGCAGCAGCAGCAGAGAATAGATCTGAGGAGCAGCAGTGTGGAAGGCTTGCAGCAGCAGCAGCAATAGATCTGAGGAACAGCAGTGTGGGAGGCAGGAGGGAAGAAGCAAGCCTGTGTTTGAATGTTGCTGCAGATGAAAGGAGATCCAGCAGGACTGGTGCTGGGCTGCTGAGGCCTGATGCTGCTGGTTCTTAAGTGCAGCTCTGCTGCAGCAGGGTCTCGTTCTCTTTCACTTGCATGCGTGCTTCCCGCGTCTGCGCGGCACCTCCCGTTTCGTTCTACTCCACCTCCTCCTTTCTGCCCTTGAACCTTCTTCTGGACGACAGCAGCAGCAGGAAGACTGGTGCAGCAGCAACGTCTCGTGCAGCAGCAACAGGGGGGCAGAGCAACTGCTGCAGCAGCAGCAGCAGACGCTGCCGCTTCATCCCACACACCAGGTGCCATGCTGCTGCAGCAGCTGCTGCTCACAATCGAGCAGCAGTCGCTGCACAAGACAGCCTATTGCTGCTGGAGGTCAGCCACCACTTTCGTTTTTCGTTTGCTTGATCGTCGTTTTGGGGCAACCGCCAGGCAGACGCAGCAGCCGAAGAACAATGATCAGCTAAGGAAAGGATCTGCTGACTGCTCCGCAACAGACAGTAGCGTTCCTCTCTACTGTGCGTCCTGGTGTTTCAGGCTCTGCGAGAAGACGCAACGATGCTGCTGAACGTCTTCGCAGTGAATTTCATTCTCTGCTGTAAAAACAGCAGCAGCAGTTGAGCTGCACGCAGTTCGGGGTGTGCGTTTCCTGTGGATCGAAAAGTAATATGGGGTTGTGTCTGTTGCCTGCGGCGTTGCAGCAGCAGCACGCTCTGTGGCACACATTTATTCGGCTCTCTCTTTCGAGCAGGCTAAGGCTGTAGCGACCTGTTTTTCTTCTGCGAGACTGTGCTGCACACTGAAGAGGCCATCGCGTACCTCCAGTTTCGGTGTTCGAACACCTGAAAGACGCTGCTGTTTTGTCTCTTGCTGCTATCCCCAGCTCCCTCCCAGCATCGCCTCTGGCGCGACGTCTGCTCCTGCATGCAGCAACGAAAAACGTGCTGCTGCTGCTGCAGACTCCATTTTCAACAGACAAGGCCATCAGGAACAGCTGACAGATTCGCAGCAGCAACAGCTTGCACCCCACAAGCCTGAAAACCCTCCGAAGCTGATTCCGCTTCCAATCAAAAAGCACGCAGCAACAGCAGCTCTGGAGGACCGCATCTCCCAAACTGCTGCTAGTAACGTTTCACGCGCTGCAACTGCTTCTACTGTTGCTGTCCCCACCGCTATCCTTCTGTCCCCACTGCTGCTACTGCTGTCCCCTCATCTGCTACTGCTGCCCCCGCTGCTGCTCCTGCTGTCCCTGCTGCGGCTGCGGCTGTTGCTTCTGCAGGAGAGAGTTGTGCTGCAGGAAGCGAAGAAGCTCGACGGTGCCTTTTAAGGTAGTGGGGGCGGTTGTCGTATTCATCAAGGAGACGCAGTCGCCATGTGAATCCATGCGCTGTTTGTCCTGGAAGAAGAAGGCGTCTTTGGCGTCTTCGATGGAGTCAGCTGGGCAGCAGAAGGCGTTGATGCGTCTCTGTTTTCCACCGGCCTACAGATGCGTGCGTTGCCATTGCCCAGTGTCATTCAAACCTGCTGCTCTTCTTGTGCTGCCAGCAGCAGGGTGCTAAAGCTGTCTTCCACAGGAGCTTCTTTTGTTTTTCATTCTCCCCTGCAGTTCCTGCTGCCCCAGTCTCCCTTCTTCAGCAGCGGGTCGACTCAGCCATGCATGCGGCAACAGCAGCAGCAGGTGCTGGGGAGGTCGAGCCGGTGCAGTAGAGGAGGAGGAGCAGCAGCAGCAGCAAGACAGGGCAACATACTTCGTTCGCCTAGGGACAGCCTCAGCAGGAGGAGAAGTACGAGTACTCCGGTTCATACTGCGGCGCGGGAAAAGTAATCTTCGTTTCAGCGCTGGACGCAAATGAACGCGCGCGTGAGCTGCTGCGCAGGAGCGCATGCAAAGGTACGCCTCAACAGCAGCCCGCATGCAATGGGGCAGCAGCACAGCAATCATAGGGTCTTTGACAGATTCAGTGGGAAGCTCGCAGTTGCGTGCCTCGGAGACAGCGTCTTGATGGTGCTGCGCAGGCAGCTACTACCAAACGCAACGCAGCATCGCTCCACCAGCTGCAGAGGAGACAGCAGCAGAGCTTCTTCCCGCAGAAAAAGCATAAGTGCATGCAGCAGCAGCAACAACAACGCAATGCGCGCACCAGCAACAACAACAGCGGCGCAACAGCAAACATGCGGCAGCGAAACTTACAACAGCTGAAACATGCAACAGCAGCAACACCTGCAGCAGCAACATGTGCAGCAGCAACACCAGCAACAACGGCGGACTGGAAGGTAGTTGGGGTTAGATAGCAGCAGGACTCTGAAAGGCCGCGAGCAGCAGTCACAGCAGTGCGGATGAAAGGTAGGGTTGAAAAAGAGCAAAGCCTGTTTACAGTAGCAGAGAAGCAATGCGGCTGCTATCAAAGAATGGGGTGCCGAGGATCATGCGCAAAGGTGCGCTGGCGAAGTGTTGAGCAGCGCTGGAATAACCTCCCCTTATCGGCTATCGAATCTGCCAGCAGCGGAAGGTGGGAATCGCTCGCCAGCAGGGCCACGGCCGCTTTTGTAGATGTGCTCCGCAAAGGATCGATGCTGCAGGAGATTCTGCTGAGCACCTGCTGCAGCAGAGCAGTTCTCGTGCAGCAGGCGATCTCATTCTTCTCTTCAGCGATGGCGTTGTCTGACAACCTCGACAGAAATCTTTTTTTCGCTTCCTTTCCTATAAGTCCAGAAGACGACAGAGCTGCTCGTCTTCCTCTTTCTGCTGTCACACACCCACAGACGTTGCTGCCATGATTTGCAGCAGCCGCGCGACGGTGGCAGAGCCCCGAGCGAGTACGTCCCCCAGCAGGAGAGCAGCAGTATCAGAGAGGAGCAAATAGCAGCAGTAGCCACAGCTGCCCTTGTAAACAGCAGCACAGGCCAGCACGTTTGCAGACTGAGGGACACCCTACAGATTGAAGGAGAAGGAATGCGGGAGTAGCAGACAACGAACAGCTGCGCCTGAGCGGCAGCAGTCGCGACAGGAGTCATGTAGCGTGAGATGCCACGAGAGAGTCGAATGATTCAACAGCAAAATATGTGAAGATGAGGCCACTGAAGCAGCAGCAAAAAGAGGAGGCTTTGTATCCAACGTTAGGAACAAAGAATTCTCTGAAATGGTGCGATAGCGACGTGGAGAAGCAGCAACCTCAAAGCGAAGGGAAGCAGCAGAGTTCTTCTCTGCGTTGAACGAGTGCTCAGGTGATCCCCAATCTGCTGTCTCAGGTACATACACTTGAATGGCTGTGGAAGACAGTGGCGACCTGGCGCATCAGGATGAGTGGCGCAACTGTCTCCATGCCATTCTTTGCATGCACGTGCCATTTTCAACGTGCATGCAGAAATCTGCTGCCCGTTGCAGGTTGCGTGCTGATTTGCTGTTGCTGATCTGCCGTGGTTGCTCTGCTGCTGCTGCTTTGTTCAGGCAGAAGCCCTTTACGCCGGCCAGCGACGACAGCTTTAATTGCTGATGGAGACGTCGCTGCGCTGCAGCAGCAGACGAACGGTGCCGCAAAGGCGAAAAAAAGATGATATCAGCTGCGTGGCGCTTTGGGTCTGCGCAGCGGCAGGCGGACCAGCTGCTGCCCACACCTCGTCTTCTATCTGTTGCTCCCCTGCGGCTGAACAAGCTGCTGCTGCTGCCTCCTCCTAGTGCTTCTGCTGGCGCCGCCGCTGCTAGTGCTGCTTCTCCTGCATCTGCTGCTGCCTCTCTCCTGCCGCTGGTGCTGCCTCTCTCCGCTGCTCCCTCTGCCGTGCTGAACCTCCTGCTGCTTCTCCTGCTTCTGCAGCTGTTGCGGCGTCGACAACAACAACGATGAGGATGGCAGCAATATGCGGCAGCAGCACCAGAGGATAGTAGGAGTGGAATTTCCAGGTCAGTGCGCGCAGGCAGCAGGTGCAGCAGGAGATCAGTCTCGTCCGCTTTGCTGTTTGCTGCCGGCTCGGTGTTGTAGAGCAGCAGAAGAAAAGAAAGATGCTGCTGCTCCAAGCGACAACAGGAGCAGCAGAAGCAAAAATGATATATGTTTCATTTCAGCAAGACAGTGCCTCTCCTGCTGCTGCTGCAGACGATTCAATTCACGATAGAAGACAGCAGGCCCCTTCTCCACTGCTCTGTGCAGATTCTGCTCCCATCCGAGACAGCAGCAACATCCGCTGCTGCTGCTGCGTCAGCGGAAAGAGCTGCTTCTGCTGCTGCATCAGCAGCGTAGCTTTCTGTGATGCTCTCAGATATGTTTGATAGAGGTGGATGTGCTGGCAGGAGCTAACCGTGAGAGACATGCAGCAGCTGGTACGGTGGTGGCTGGCTGGCCGGGGACATGCGTGGCTGCTGCTGAAGGAATTTCTGCTGCCGCAGCAGCACCGAGAAGAGCAGCTGAAGTGACAGCGAAGCAGCAGCAGCCTCATATGTAGCAGTAGCAAACGAATCCACGTGCAGCGTCTGCTGCTGCCCTTCAGATCGTTCAGCCTCAAGTCTGCTGCTTCTTGATGGTCAAAGAAGAAGCGTGGGGAAGCAGCTGCATCTCTTCAGCGGTATACCGACGCTGAGACGCATATCAAACCCGACAGCAGCACAGACGGCTGCAGCAGCAGGGAGTTTTCCATCATCAAGACAACAGCGTCAGGATACAGGGGCTGCAGCAAAAACAGGGGCAGTTTCTTTCAAAGCAAGGCAGAGGGACGAATTGCATGGTAACGAGCGATTTGCTCAAGGAGAGAGCAGCACCAGGAAGACAATCTGCTGCAGGAAAACAATTTGCTGCAGCAGGTGAGACCCAAGCGGGAGCTCATGCGGAACTCATCCGCAACAGAAGGCGCAGCAACTTTCCCGCGTTTAATTGCAGTCCTTGTGCTGATGGCAGCCACGCACCGAGCGCAAAGTTGCTGCTGCGTCCTCGGACATCAATTTCTCTTTACAGCACAATAAACACATCCAGCCTCGCGGGACCACCGAAGAGGCAGCAACAGGGATGGGCAGCCAACCGCAGCAGCAGCAGTAATAGCAGCAGCAACACACCAGCAGCACCAACAGCAGCAGTTCGATTTGGAAGTCGCACGTTATCTCCAGCAGCAGCTGTGCGAACTGAGGAAGGACAGCAACTCTCTCTGAGATTCGTTGCCGCGGACGCCTGGGGGAAAAGAAGCTCCTCGAGCTTCCTGTTTCTGCTGCAGACGCATCACAGCAGTTTTGTTCGCTCGGTGTCTATACAGCCGGCTGCGCAGCAGCAGCGCCACCCCTGCTCTGCAGCGAAACGGAGACAGAACCTGCTGCTGCTGGGTATGTTGGATATCATCCGGTCACCGTCTCCCGTGGGGCATACAAACACCCCCGCAAACCCCTTCCCGCGGGGGCTTCTGGAGGCGAGACGCCGAGATGAAGCGAGACAGACGCTGCTGCGCGGCTGCCCATAAACGACGCGCTGCGCCGTCTCCTCTCGAAGCACAGCCGCAGCACTTCACGCTGCCCAGAGAAACCTGCAGCTGTTGCTGCTGCACTCCAACCAGCAAGGGATTGAAAAGGAAAACGCAGACTATACATCTTCCACTTTTTATCGGCGACAGCTCTGGCTCATCGTTTTGAACATCGACATTCGCCACGCCCGCCTTGAACCTGCTGCAACAGCTGGTGCAGACGACCTGCTGCCGCAGGCTCGTACATCCCTCTTGCATGCATTCACTCTGCCTCCCGCAAGAAAATCCACCGCACCAGATGCAACTGCTACACCAGAGCAGGAGCAAACAAACGTCGTCTGGGAGGCCGCAGCAGGAAGTGGGTGAGAGCAGCAACAACGACAGCAGGAGGAGAAAGACGTTGAGGTGGAGCCCCCAGTGCAGCAGGATCTCGAAGACGCGTTGTGCTGGTGGCAGAGAGGCAACCACACGAGGCGCAGCAGCAACGTGGTTTGGGGGTCTTATGTCAGCAGGTCAGAAGGCAATAAGAGGATCAGCAATAGATGCCGAAGCAACAGCATCGCTGCAGCAGCAGCGTAACAGCTGCAGATTGCTGGGAAGCGCTTTTTGCAAAGAGGAGCACGGACAGCAGGAGATGCCACAGGGAGGAGACAGGCAGTGCTGAAGCAGCAGCGAGACATGAAGAACCAGTTTTCAAGCACAAGTGAAATCGATTTAGCTGCAAGGATGAAACAAATACAGCTCCTTGCTACAGCGAAGTCGTTATATAGACTGCTCTCTGCTTCCGTGTCCCCTGGCTACAACTGAGGCACCCAGTTTGCGGCTGCAATCGCGCTAAAGAGCTGCCAAAGAAAGACAACAAACCTCGAGGTCTGTGCTGCTTGAGGGGGCGGATCTGCAGCAACGGGTATTCTGCTGCGTGCGCCACCTTCAGCATTGGGTTGACTCTCGTGTTTTATCTGCTGCTGCTGCTGCTGCTGCTGGTTGTCTGTTGCTGGTGCTGCTGGTTCTGCTGTTGCTGCGTTTGCTTCTTGGTCATGCTGCTGTTTTGCCTTCTGGATTCGTGCTGCTGCTGCAGTTCATCGGCTGCCGCCTCTCGCTCCTGCGGCAGCAGCAGAAACTTACGTCTTTCTGCTGCTGCTGCTGTCAATTCACCTACTGCCGGCACTGCAGTCAAAAGACATGTCTCTGCATTGGATTCTGCTGCTGCTGCCGTCTCTCCCACGCTAACCAGCAATGGCAATACTGCGAAGAGACAGCGCCTCGACACTGTCTCACCGCTGCGGCAACAGGGATCTCTTCCACGAGAACTAAAGACAGCGGCAGCTGCAGCCAGGCCGCTGCTGTCAGCAGCAATCCCCGTCAAGTCGATTCGAAACGCATACTCCAACATGTTTCACGAGCGGCGGCGAACTCTGCGGTAACTGCGAGACCTGCTGCTGCTGCAACACCGGAGGAAGAACGATGTGAGAGGACGCGCAACAGCAACAGCAGCGGCAGCAAAGCGAGCAGCAACAGCAAAGCGAGTGGTCGCCGCAACAGCAGCAGCAAAGCCAGTAGTAGTAGCACTAAAGCGTCAGCAGCAGCAAGAGTGGGAAGAAAGACAAAGAGAAACAGAAAAGCGAATAGCAAGGGAAATACACCTCTTCGAAGTGAAGGGTGTGCACCCAGGTGAATACAGCTGTCACCCCACTGAAGAAGTCAATTGAAAAAAAAACACCTTCTCCGCTGGAGCAGCTGCAACACGAGCAGGTATATGTAGGAAGTATTGCGCAACATGCCAGGCAATAAAAGCAACAGCAACTATATCAAAAACGCTTCTCCCGCAGCGCTTCTTTTTGGGAGGCGAAGCTGCAGTCTGCCGCTCGTTCACAGTCTTGGCAACAGAATTTGAAAGGGATCCTCATGCAATCCACGGACAGCACCAGCCGGGAGACACAGAACAGAACAGCAACGTGTGCTGTTGGTGGTGGAGATGAGAAAACAGAAGAGCTCAGGGAAAATGTCGCAGTCGTACTGCTGCGTCTCCTTTGAATAGAGAAAAAGGCAGCAGCACCCGTGCTGACAGCTGCTCGGTCAGCAGCAGCAACGATTGCTGCTGCTAAAGCGATCTTCCGCCACGAAACCTGTGTCTTCTGCTGCTGCAAAGCCAGAGCGTCAACAAGCGTGGAGAAACAATAAAGACATGAACACTAACATCCGCAGCAGGACAGCAGCAACTGCACCAGTAGCACATACAGTAGCGGGAGAAAGTGTAGCTGTATCACACGAGAAACAGGAACAGCAGGCAGAGGCAGT
>JAEOAE010001673.1:0-35915 GCA_036365155.1 Meriones psammophilus
GCACTTAGGTTCTTCTTCTCTTTCCTGCTCTCACTCTCATCTTTAGGTTCTGAAGAAGAGGAAGAGGGTGCAAACTGCAGTTTGAATTTTATAAGATCAGGATGAAGCAAGAAAGAAAGAGGCAGTCGTTCACTTAACAGACTGAAAATATCACTTGAGCCAGGCAGGCCTAATGGCACACACTTTAATACCAGCATTCAGGAGGCAGAGGCAGGCTGAGCTCTATGAATCAAGGCCAGCCTGGGCTATATAGCAAGCATTCAGGCTAGCCAGGATTACACAGTGAAATCATGTAAAAACAACAACAAAAAGTCACTTGACATTTGCAAAGTAAGCAAATCTGTGAAGTAAGAAATTTTCACTTGGATACTGAGCTGTCATAGGCTACATCTGAGCAGGGGTTCTAGGCTATATCAATGAACCATCTTTGGTTGGTGTATCAGTCTCAGAAAAGACCCCTGTGCTCAGATATTTTGGTTCTGTTGCTCTCCTTCTGGAGTTCCTGTCCTGTCCAGGTCTTAATATCTCCCCCACTGTTTCATAAGATTCCCTGCACTCTGCCCTAAGTTTGGTTTTGAGTCTCAGCATCTGCTTTGATACACTGCTGAGTAGAGTCTTTCAGAGGCCTTCTGTGGTAGGCTCCTGTCCTGTTTCCTGTTTTTCCTGTCCATCCCATTTGTCTTTCTGAGCTGAATGGCTGTCTCTTTGACCAATCCCAGTCCTTCTGAAATGGGAAGCAGCCTTGCCAGGCCACAGATGAGGACAACACAGCCAGTCCTGATGAGACCTGATAAGCTAGGTTCAGGTGGAAGGGGAGGAGGACCTCCCCTATCAGTGGAATTGAAAAGGGGTGTGGGAGGAGATGAGTGAGGAGGGTGGGATTGGGAAGGAATGAAGGAGGGGGCTACAACTGGAATACAAAGTGAATAAACTGTAATTAATATAAAAATAAATTCATACATGGAACACAAAAAGCAAAAAATTTAATTCAAAAAATAAAAAAAAATAATAAAATCAACATTCAAAGTTTGCTCATTAGCAGAGTGTTGGTTATTTATGAGATCTGATGATTACAAATAACATTTTCATACATGTCTATTTTATAGTATGTGTTAATTACTGCATAAAAAATGTAATAAAATATGACATATATTAAAAAAAGAAATTTTCACAAAAGTAAATTTTCAGAAATGTCCTAGGTATGATATCTTTTAATACTATCCTGGATGGCCCTGGCCTTTCTGGCCAGCAAAGAAAACTATTATGAAAACTGTGAGTGAAGAAGTAAAATTATTCCTATTAGACTAAGGGATGAAAATATTAGACCAGTTCCTAGTAGGTAGTCAGAAAGAGGCAGCACAAACAGATAATGAAAATGGTGGAATTCTCCCTTCCTCCACAAACTCCTGGTCTAAGATAAAATCTAAAGGCCCAGCACAGGGCTCTACCTCCCAATGCTAAGGCACCTCTGCAGTGGACACACACACACATGTCTGACAGACATGGTTCAAAGCCAAGACCAAGACAGACTAACCCTAAAGTCTCTGTCTTTGTTCAAATGGATCAATCCTAAATGAGGGAAGGAAGACCTCTCAAAGATCCTTAAGGACCCCAGCCTTCACAGAGAGAGAGAGAGAGAGGCAGGGCTTCCCAGGCCCCTCTGCAGAGGGTCCTCCCACACATGTGCCTGCTGTGTGCCTGTTTCCTCACCTCTGAAAAAAAATCCTTTCTCCACTGACTGCTTCTTCCTGCTGTGTTAAAGGTTTTACGTGTCTTTAATTCTTTAACTGGAAGAGAAATGAACCCTACACATTATTAGCAAGATCACTTTATAAATGGCACACAAATCCTTTTGGAATTCAAGATAAATAATTTTGACTAAAGAATTCATGAGGGCCCTCTGAAAATCTCTGCCCTGCAGACTATCAATGTAGATACTGAGACTTATGAGCAACATTTGGGCAGAGGGCAGGGAATTTTAGGAAAGAAGTGGGAAATAGTAAGATCTGGAGAGGACAGGAACTCCATAAGGACAACAACAAAAACAAAAAATCTGAGCACAGGGGTCTTTCCTGAGACTGCTATTCCAACCAAGGACTATGCATGGAGATAACCTAAGACCCCTGCACAGATGTAGCCCATGGCAGTTCAGTATCCAATTGGGTTCCATTGTAATAGGAACAGGGACTGTCTCTGACATGAACTGATTGGCCTGCTCTTTAATTTTCTCCCCCTGAGGGGGAAGCAGCATTACCAGGCCACAGAAGAAGACAATGCAGCCACTCCTGATGAGACCTAATTGACTAGGATCAGAAGGAAGGAAAAGAAGTCCTCCCCTATCAGTGGACTTGGGGAGATGCATGCAGGCAGAGGGTGGAGGAAGGGAGGGATTGGGATGCGAGGAGGGAGGGAAAGACAGGAGGATACAAAGTGAGTGAAGTGTAATTAATAAAGAAAAATAAAATAAAATAATTATAAAAAAGAATTCAGCAAGATCAACATGGAAAATAAATAATTCTACACACACAAAAAAATCTTAATTGCATTGAAAATGAAGGCAACAAATTATAAATTCTATACACTCCATTCATTAATGAAAACTATGACTTGGGAAATAAGTCAATTAAGAATTGAATAGGCCTAAGAAGAACATTGCAAACTACTAGGAATCTATAGAAAGAAATCTAAAATAATAGATAGATATATGTTCACTAGGCAGACACATGTGCTGTTAAATGATTCAGACTATTTTCAAAGCAATATATATGTTATTAAAATCCACATCAAATTTCTAGTCTGATTGTACAACTGCAACCTGATAGTAAAATCTATATGAACATCTCAGAGTAGTTGATGAAATTCTGAAGAAAGGATTAATTCATGGAAGTGAATTTACCCATCATAAAAATGAAAGTGTTGTAACTATGATGAATCTGGGAGGTGAAAGACTGGAGAGAGAGGCAGTTGGTCACATGTGAGCTGCTGGGGCATAAGGACCTGGACTTCATCAGCAGAATCTACATAAAAAGCAGGTACAAGCGCCTGCTGTAGTCCTAGCTGGAGAAGCTGAGACAGACAAGCTCTAGAGGGGTCACTGGCCAGGCAGCCTAGCCAGACCATCAAGGCTAGGATCATCAACCCAGGCTAGGGGGAAACTCTGACTTAGAACTCAAGGTGTATGACACCCCAAACTGACACCCAAGATTGTCTTCTGGCTAGCATACACATGTGTACACACACATGTGCAGACAAGTGAACATGTTATTACACAGAGACACACAAAGAACTAGGAAGTGATCAACAACTGTGGTGGTTTGAATGGGTTTGGCCTCCATAGACCAATGTGTTTGAATGGTTGGCCATAGGGAGTGGCATGATTAGGAGGTGTGGCCTTGTTGGAGTAGGTATCCTCTTGGTGGAGGAAATGTGTCACTGTGGGGGTGGGGCTTTGGGGTCTCAAATGCTCAAGCTACACCCAGTGTGGCACACAGTCTTTTCCTGCTGCCTTCAGATCAAGATGTAGAACTCTCAGCTCCTTCTCCAGAACCATGTCTGCCTGCATGCCGCCATGCTTTGTGCCATGAGGATAATGGACGAAACCTCTGAAACTGTAAGCCAGCACCAAGTAATTATTTTTTGTTTTTGTTTTTAATATATAAGAGTGACCGTAGTCACGGTGTCTTTTCACAGTAAACAATAAAACCTTAACTAAGACAACAACCTACACTGGAAATTTCAGTGTCAGAGCCTACAGAGATAGGTAAAGGGATTACGGGATTGTCGAGAAGAGCCATACACATGTGTATACAATGAAAGATGGAACTAGAAAATCACTGTGAGTGAGGCAACACAGACCCAGAAAGACAAACATGATATGTACTCACTTAAAGTGGATATTAAGTATAAAGTAAAGCACAATCACACTGTCATCCACAGACCCACAGAGTCTGTGTATCAAGGAGGGCTTTACGGGGATGCAGGGATCTTCCTAGGAAGGGAAAGTAGAATGGATCTTTTGAGTGGGGTAAGAGTGGAGGCAGAAAGGTTCAAGCAGGGGAGGGATGAATGAAGAGAGAGTTTGGGGAGAGATGGAGAGATGATTGGAACAGGAGGCATTTAAGGTGCAGTATGGAAATCTATTGTGGTGTAAACTCCCTTGAACCTACGAAAGCGACCTCACTGAGGACTCCTAGCAATGGAGGATTTGACACCTGAAAGGCCATCTTTTGTGACCAGTCAAGGCTCTCAGAAGTGGGACTGGGCCCAAGCCACAAGAGGGAGTTTATGCCCCATACTGCCTGTGTGGCCAGGAATGAGATGCTGGATGACTGGATGGCTCTTTTGCCTGCTCTTGGGAGCCCTTTCCTTTTACAGGGTTGTCTTACTCAGCTTTGATATGAGGGCATGGGCCTATTCTTATTCCATCTTGTTGTGATGTGTTCAGCTGATATCACTGGACAGGCTGCTCTTTTCTGAAGTGAAACAGATCTGGAGGAGAAGGGAGTTTAGGGGAGAGACTAGGAAGAATGGAGGAAGAGGAGGCTGCACTTGTGACAGAAGAATAATAGTAGAAAATAGAAAAAAATATCCTTGGTAGAATTACACAGAAGACTATTGGTTAAATAGAATGTTTAGACTTGCCAACAAATGGTGTCTATAGTCATTTCTTATTTTCAAAGAACTAATTAAGTAAAAGTGGATTATGATTTTGTTTACTTTTTAACTAGTTCTTTGAGATTTTGTGCAGTGTTTTAAGATGATAGTCAACCCTCCCTCCATTTGTACCAGATCTACCTCCCTTCCCTACTCATCTGACTTAGGGTTCTCTATTTTCTTTTCACCCATTAATTTCATTTGAACTGCCCATTTATTCTTGGATGTGTGGACTTCCACTGGAATATGGTTGACTTACCAGTGTCTGTCCTCTTAAAGACAACCGACTTTTTCCCAGTAGCTGTCAGTTAACAAGAGCTCCTCAGCTAGGAGTGGGGCTTCATGTACATCTCCCCTCTCCATGCTAGGCTTTGGTCGGGCTTGATAGTGCATGTGCTTGTGCCTGCTAACACAAGTGTAAGTACAAACGTGCAGCTGCCATGCCGTGTTTAGAGGACTGTTCCCTGGTATTTATTCTGGCTCTGACAGTATTCACCTCTGCTTCTTACAGTTTTTCCTCCCTCTCTGACACAATTATCTCTGTGCCTTTGGAGGAGAGGATATGATTTTGATGTCCAATTTAGGCTTTCACATTCTACAGTCAAGCTGGTAGTGACTGGAATCATCATCCCTACTGGCTAGCTTTCATAGAGTGGCAAGGAGATACTTAATCAGGAATCGACTGAAAAATAAGGACTTTCACATAAGGAAGACATAAAATGGCCAATTGTAACTGAGAAAGGGCATAAATAGGCAAAAGATCAGAATCAAAACCAGATCAACTCATACTTTAGAAAGGGGCTGGAAATTAGAATATTAAGGTGGCATTTTGTCTTGATGAACCCACCAATACCCACTAGTGAAAGACTCACCAACTCATTCAGGGGTGTAGATTTTTATCCATAGAGACAACCCTAAAGTTGACTGGAAAAAGAGAGAGAGAGAGAATTTTCTAGTGAGGCCCAGAGACTCAGTCTTCTCTTGCCATGCTCAGGACAGCATCTTAATTCCTTTGCCCACTCTGCAGCTTCATACCTGACTGTCCTGGCTTGTACACTGGTTTGTCTGTCTGGAGAAAGACAACGCTTTCTTTGTTCTTCACCAGCACCACCGTCTTTTTGCTGAATTCATGTGTTGGCCCTTTGATGTGGACAGAGAGGGACACCTTCTCCTCAGAAAGGGAAAGTCTGGGGAGCTGAGAAAGAGAGGAAGATAAGACCCTTCACTGTCTGACCCTCTGCAGCTCTTAGATTTCCTTTTTCACTTCATCTCCTACCACATCACAGGAAGGAGATGGGTCACATCAATTTTTGTTTAAGTGTTATGTGGAGGAAAAAAGTGTCAGAATAAAAAGTATGATTAGAAAACACAATATTTTATGTGATTCAATGGATGCACCAAAACAGTCATTTTTATGGAATAAACATGATCTTGACTGAAAATAAGCTCCAACTCTGAAACTGATGTAGAGGGAAAGACAATACATTAATGGTGGTAGAAATTAGGAGATGATATATCAGTGGTGGTAGAAATTGTGTCTTGAGGATAGGCCCTGACAAGAAACCAACACTTCTTTCAGAAGAATTGTGGACCTTATCAGCTGAGTGTTACTTGAAAGTTTGTGACTCACTAGCAAAATGTACTACGCATTGGAAAAACGTCTCTTTCTCTGGGTGGTTAAACTTTTGAGAAAATTCATTGGGAAAGTAGCATATGCACAAGAATTGGCTCTTCCCATTTTGGGGTGTGATAATCTATGGTATTTTTTATTGGGTAAATTTCTAAGTTTCTACTGTCTTGAAGTCAAAGATATGTTTCTAGAGTGATCTTTTTTAGAAATCTGTATGTGTATTATAGATGCATATCAACACACATATGTACATGTATGTATAAACAAATCAGAACAGGTTTCTGGTACTCACAGTAAAGGAAACACAGCGGAACAAGTCCTTGTCGACCACAAGCTCATTGAACAGGCTTCTGTTTCCCCCACTGGACTGCAAGGTGGCTCTGACTGTCACCGTCTCATTCAGATGGTATAGATGGAGGCAGATTTTCTCAGGGGTCTCAGTGAGGAGCTGGGAAGGGACCAGCACCATATACTTCCTGGAAAGGAAGGAGTTTGGGCCAGCCAGGACAGATATCAGTGTTTAAGAGTGTAGTTTCATCACAGTAACCCCTGCCATCCATATTTCCACAGCCTGAGATGGCAGTTGACAGCATGATACAGCAGAGTGGCAGGACGATTATCGATTTTTGTAGTGGTGATAACTCAGCTTCCGCTGTGTCACCCACCAAGGCAGGTTCAAGGGACAGGTGGTCCCTGCACTAAGCAGCCAGCATTCAAGTTCTTGCAGGTTTTTCTTTTCTTTAAATGAAGATATGGAGGGAATATTTATATTTTCCAGAAACATTCATCAGAACTGTTCTTCATTACCATTTTTAATTCTTGGGAAAGAACTTAGTACCTGTTTTTATTCTCAGGTAATCTTCACCCTCAAATTTATAATATGACTGAAATTCAGAGTTGCATAATTCACCTATTTTACACATTTGAACAAAAGTAAAAAACTCTCTGTAGAAATCATCCTTTCTTTTCCTAGCATTACAGATTTTGTTTCAAAATAGCTAAAAATCTATCTGATCACTGTTGTACCACAGTATCACCAAGTTCATAAATGTATTTTTCTGATCTCAAAACAAAAAAAAATTCTGCTAACAATGTAATTCTAATAATGTGGATACTTTGGACACCAAACAAGTTCTACTGGTAGTTTAATCCAAGCCCTTGATCCTAACAGGAGTGTTGTTATAGGACACAAACATCCACAGAGTTCTGGTGTGCCCAAAGTCTCACCTGTATCAAGGTAAGACTGTAGCCTATCCATTTCCAACCAAGAGTCCCAACAGTTTAAATGGTCATTTTCAAAGTGAGTAAGAAGTTTCAACAAATAAGAATTTCTCTGACCGCTGGGATTTTAGATATTCCTGGTATCTAGGAGGAATGCTGTTCTAAATCACATAATACCGATTGCTTTAGAGTTCTAAAAACAAAAAGATTATACATAATCATGTAATGCTAGAGTTGGGAAACACACACACATATAATTACTGTTTGTTAATTTTAAAGCAAAAAGACTTTGGGAAGGTTTTCCGGAGAAGGGACTGTGAAAGGAAATGAATGGTTTTGATTGGAGGAGGAATGATATAGGAGAGGCCTTGGTAATACTCACGGATCTGAATGGAACGAGGAAGCAGAAGGCAGAAAGACAAGAAGAACTGAAATGAGACATGGCAGAGCCTGTCTGTTCTTCCACATGGTGTAGGAAGAAAGGACAGGAGGACAGGGCTTATGGTGTCCTCTTCCTTAACCCTGTTTCCAGAGATTTCCCCAATCCACCCTGGCTATTTATGAGTATTCTGTGCAAACAGGAAGCTTTACCAAAGGTGTCTAAATAGAAGAGTGGAATTTTTGCAAGAGTTCTTTGTTAGTGTCATTGCATTCAGTGATGGCCTCTGGACAACTCAAATAAATTACAACAGTCTCAGGAAAGGTGCCAGATGGTGGATGGTATTGGTAAAGGGTCAAGGCCATGCAAACCCATAATGCACATAGATCTGCTTGGTTTGAATTAGAGAAGACTTTCTCAGCCTTAATGACAATAAATCTTTGCAGTACATGACTGTGCTGTGATTGTGTGACATTTGTCACCTCACTGCTTCTACTCACCTAGAATCTCTTAGCACTACTTTGAATGAGACCTCTCCATTTCTCTCTTTCCTCATTTGAGAGTAACTAGAGTAGTCCAGGTTGGAGATCTTCAGTTTTCTTTTATCTGATTATTCAAGAATCTGTTTTATTGGTCTTTTGTGTAAAAGGATAACTGTGGATACTGAGAAAGATAAAAATATCACCTATTACAAGTCACTGTACCTAAATCTTCTTGTTAGAACAGAAGTCCACAAAGCTCATATAGAGACACACTTGCAAAGTCTTATTGCTATGGGTTGCTAGGAAGCCAATTACAATCTGTGCAACTAAAGGTGGATGCTTCAAATGCTGAAGTGATTATTATTCAGGATGCAACTCAGTTCCTTTGGAAGGACATTAAGGTATGAGTTGGGAAGCACATTTGCATTTCTATTCTAGATCATAGGGATGTTTTATTTTGAAAAGATCCTATGACACTGATTTATTAAGAAGGTTAGTGTAAGAAAAATCAATTATAATTTTGAGACATTCAGTAAAAAGAAAAAACCTGCTAGAAGGGGATTAGGGTAAGCATGTAAAGGATGAAAAAGAAATAAAACTTCTGTATTTCATTGATTGACCTCTGAACCCTAGTTAATCATCAATAGGAAGCCTCACCAACTCCTGAACTGGCCCCTTTTGTCCAAATTCCACTGAAACAATAATTACACATGTCGGACAGGCAGCAAGGGGAGGGTCTGTCGATTACTTCTAATAATATGATCATTTCTACACCATTTTGCCAATTTTTGGATGTTGGGAGGTCATTCTGTCTTGAAGTGTTTTCTTCAGCTTCTTCCTTTAAGGCTTTATGACTTTATTCATGGAGGTCCTTGATTATGTTTCTTTGTACCTTTTTCAGTCTTTGAAGCTATTGTGAATGTAAAATTTGTATATTGATATTTTTTTATCCTACTACTTTTCTGACATTATCAGATATGAGAGTCTTTTGATGCAGTCTTTAGGATCTTTTAAGACCATTCTCCATTGAATGGATTTGGCCTCTTTGTCAAATATCGAGTATTCATAGGTGTGTGGGTTTATTTCTGGGTCTTCTATGCGGTTCCATTGATCCTCCTTTCTGTTTCTATGCCAATACCATGCAGTTTTTATTACTGTTACCCTGCAGTACAGCTTGAGATCAGGGATGGAGATACCTCCTGATGATCTGTTGTTATACAGGATCCTTTTGGAGATTCTGGGTTTTTTGTTTCTCCATATGAAGCTGAGAATCTTTTTTTCAAGGTCTGTAAAGAATTGAGTTGGTATTTCGATGGGAATTGCATTGAATCTGTAGATTGCTTTTGGCAGGATGGCCATTTTCACAATGTTAATCCTAACAATCCATGAGCATGGGAGATCTTTCCATCTTCTGATATCTTCTTCGATTTCTTTCTTCAGAGACTTGAAGTTTTTCTCAAACAGGTCTTTCACTTGCTTGGTTAGAGTCACCCCAAGGTACTTTATGTTATTAGTGGCTATTGTGAAATGTGTTGTTTCCCTAATTTCTTTCTCAGCCTTTTTGTCTTTGGTATACAGGAGGGCTTCTGATTTTTTGAGTTGATTTTGTATCCTGCCACTTTGCTGAAGGTGTTTATCAGCTGAAGGAGTTCTCTGGTTGAATTTTTGGGGTCGCTCATGTATACTATCATATCATCTGCAAATAGTGACACTTTGACCTCTTCCTTCCCGATTTGTATCCCCTTGATCTCCTTTAGTTGTCTTATTGCTCTGGCTAGGACTTCAAGTACTATGTTGAAGAGATATGGAGACAATGGGCAGCCTTGCCTTTTCCCTGATTTCAGTGGGATTGATTTAATTTTCTCTCCGTTGAGTTTGATGTTAGCTATAGGCTTGCTGTATATTGCCTTTACTAACTTTAGGTATGTGCCTTGTATCCCTGATCTCTCCAAGACTTTAAACATGAATGGGTGTTGGATTTTGTCAAATGCTTTTTGGCATCTAAGGAGATGATCATGTGGTTTTTCTCCTTCAGTTTTTTATGTGGTGGATTACATTGACGGATTTCCGTAAGTTGAACCACCCTTGCATGCCTGGGATGAAGCCTACTTGGTCATGGTGGATGATATCTTTGATATGTTCTTGGATTCGGTTTGCAAGTATTTTATTGAGTATTTTTGCATCAATGTTCATAAGAGAGATAGGTCTGAAGTTCTCTTTTTTTGTTGGATCTTTGTGTGGTTTAGGTATCAAGGTGACTGTGGCTTCATAGAATGAGTTTGGTAGTGTTCCTTCTGTTTCTATTTTGTGGAATAGTTTGAGGAGAATTGGAATTAGCACTTCTTTGAAGGTCTTGTAGAATTCTGCGCTGAAGCCATCTGGCTCAGGGCTTTTTTTGGAGGGGAGACTGTTAATGACTGCTTCAATTTCCTTAGGAGATATAGGGCTATTCAGTCTTTCTACCTGATCTTGACTTAGTTTTGGTAGATGGAATCTGTCAAGAAAATTATCCATTTCATTTAGATTTTCAAATTTTGTGGCATATAGGCTTTTGTAGTATGACCTAATAATTGTTTGGATTTCCTCAGTGTCTGTGGTTATGTCCCCATTTTCATTTCTGATTTTGCTGATTTGGATAGTTTCTCTCTGCTTTTTAGTTAGTTTGGCTAAGGGTTTGTCTATTTTGTTGATTTTCTCAAGAACCAGCTTTTTGTTTCATTGATTCTTTGGATAGTTTTATTTGTTTCTGATTGATTGATTTCAGCCCTTAGTTTGATTATTTCCAGCCATCTGCTCCTCTTGGATATGATAAACATAAGGAAATCTATACACCTAAAAAAGATAATCAAGAGAGCAGACATGGGGTAAGATGATCAATCCTCGTTTAGAAAGACAGATGGGATGTGCATTGAACGTATGACAGGAGTCTACTGAGCGCATCTGAAAGACTCTAACTAGCAGTGTTTTCAAAACAAAGACTCATGACCAAACCTTTGGCAGAGTACAGGAAATCATAAGAAAGATTGGGAGTTAGTCTGATACAGAAAGGATAGGAGCTCCACAAGGACCAAATATATCTGGGCACAGGGTCTTTTCTGAGACTGACATTCTACCAAGGACCATGTATGGATATAACCTAGAACCTCTGCTCAGATGTAGCCTGTAGTAGCTCAATAACCAATTGGTTTCCCAAAGTGAGGGGAACAAAGACTATTTCTAACAGGAACTCAATGACTGGCTCTTTGGCCTCCCCACCCCCCAAGGGAGGAGCAGTCCTGTTAGGCCACAGAGGAGGGCTTTGCAGCCAGTCCTGAAGATACCTGATAAAATAGGATCAGATGAATGGGGAGGAGGTCCCCCCCTATCAGTGGACTTTGAAAGGGGCACGGTGGAGATGAGGAGGGAGGGAGGTGCTGGGAGGGAATGAGGGATCGGGACACGGCAAGGATACAGAGTTAATAAAATGTAACTGATAAGAAAAAAAAAAAAAAAAGACCATTATCATCTGCAAAATGGGTAATTTGACCTCTTTGTTTCCTGTTTGTATTCCTCTAATCTGCTCATACTAGAATTTGAAGTACTTCTTTTTTCTTTCAACATGGCATCTCATGATATGACATCAGAAATACAGAGATCCACCTACGACTACCTCCCAAGTGCTGGGATTAAAGACATGTACCACCACACCCAATGGAGTTCAAGTATTATATTCAAATAAAAATGGCCAGAGTAGACATCTTTGTCTCATTTTTTGTTTGTTTCTTTGTTTTTGTTTTTTTTTTTTTTTCGAGACAGGGCTTGTCTGTGTAGTTTGTCTCATTCTTAATGTTAGGGAAAATGTTTTTTCTCTAATAAGCAGAATGTTGCCTTTGGTTTGTTGTAGATAGTCTTTATTACACGGAGCTGTTCTTTCTGTTTTTAGTTTCTTCAGGTCTTTTACAATGGAGGAACACCTAATTTTGTCACAGGGTTTTTACATGAATTGAACATGTATGGCCAGACTTTCAGGCTGGCCAGAGCTATAAATAATGACACAGGGCCTTTGCAGCTAGTCTCCGGCCAGCTATCTAGTTTAGCCCGGCTAATTCTGGCTTTACCTCTCACCACGTGGCTAGCTATACCCCTCTGCTCCACTCTGTTATGTCCGTCCACCTACACATCCACTAGGGAATCTTTTCTTTTTAATTAATTACTTAATTTTTTAACCTTCCACTTGCTTTTTTAAACTTTTATTAATTAGACTTTATTCGCTTTGTATCCCCCATAAACCCCTCTCTCCTCCCCTCCTAATCCCACCTTCCATCTCCCTTCTCGACCCATGCCCCTCCCCAAATCCACTGATATGGGAGGTCCTTCTCTCCTTCCTTCTGATGCTAGTCTATCAGGTCTCATCAGGAGTGGCTGTGTTTTATACCTCTGTGGCCTGGTAAGGCTGCTCTCCCCTCAGGGGGAGGGGAGCAAAGAGCAGGCCAATCAGTTCATGTAAGAGTTAGTCCCTGTTCCCATTACTAGGGAACCCACTAGGACACTGAACTGCCATGGGCTACATCTGTGCAGGGGCTCTAGGTTTTCTGGGAATCTTTTCTTTTCCCAGCATCTCCTTCCTTCCTGTCTTCCCTCCTCCCTGCCTCAGAAGTTCCTCCACTTCCTGCCCAGATATTGGCCGTTATTGCAACTAGTAAACAAGGGAGGAAGGACAAATATTTACAAGATATAAGACCAGTGATGTGTCATAGAAATAACTATACCAAAATCCGGCTAGTACTTGGCTCCCTTCCAGTTTAGCAATCAACGACTGGCTATAAAGAGACACACCTTCACACAACAATCTCCAAAATTCCTGTGCTTCAGTAACTTACTCATTTGTCAAGTCAGCCTTGTGTTCAAGAGCAAGAGACAACTTGCTCTTAGAGCATGATGTTCTAAAGTGAAATTAAATTTGAGAACTTTTGTGTTTGTCCTTTTCTGATTTTGGTGTCAGGGCAATACCAATTGTAGAAGCATTATATTTGAGCAGCCTCCACCCCCTTCTCTGTAAACTAGCTCGTGCCTGGGATGACATGAGGACAGGGGAATATGGTTAAAATACATGATTCTCAAGTATGAAAATGTCATAAACCTCCCATTTTGTACAATGATTTACACAAAAACAAATTTGGTGGTCAGCTCAAGTTGTTGAAATAACTCTTTAATTATAGTGGGTCCTAGGACTATCACTTTTGTCAGTGAGGGGCTCCTGGGAATTGCACACATGCCTGGCTAGTGTTCCATCACTGAGCTACACCCCGAGGTCCAGAATATCCTCTTTGAATGTCTGGTTATGCATTTCCTCTCAGCTGTACTGCATGCATTGCTGTGTCAGTTAACCTGGATATTAAAAATAGGCCTGTGAACAGTTTTCACTCACCTGGTAACTGATTTCTTTGCATTCAGGCTCTTTCCAATGGTTGCCGTAAGGATATTTAAGGCATATACTTATATTTACATGTCCTGGGACAGGCTTCCCATAGGTATATCTGTCACAAGATAAATGCACACACACCAAGAGTGTTTCTGAAGCAGAGACTCACTGTTTTCCCACCCATAGTCCACACTGCCAACTTGAAGCTGCCAACTTGAAACTGATTCTGTCAGTTTTGTAATGACAGCAAATACAGCCCATTATTACCACTTAACATTTTATTTTAATGACAAGCAATGTGAACTAAGGAATGCCATTTCTGTCTGATTTGGGCACATTTGCAAATTTCTCCAATGGGCTTTGACTACCTGTGATTCAAGATTGAAATAGCAGTTTTACTTGCTGTAGAATAAGATCTTTATTTATGAGGTACAGAAATGCAAGTAGAAAACCCACATGCTTTACAGTTAAACTTGGGTGGGAGTGGCTGGAGCTGGAGCCAGATTGGGAGCCATAATTTAGTGTCTGTGTTCTCTTTACACGGTCACTGTTTCTTCTTAGGTACCTTTCTGTCTCCAAAGACAGGGACTCTTTACTGCCTCATACAACTGATTTTATCATTGGTGTCATGAGAATTAGCATCAGCAACATATGCAGTGAGTGACTGAGCAGGAAGTGATGCAGAGTAGAAAGGGACACAATGAAGAAAGGAACACCACAGGGGCCATTCTAGGTGGGAAGGACACGGCCTTCACATTTCTACATATTCTACAATGAGACATTGTCCCAGGTGATTCTGTGCCCAAGTACATCCTTCAAGTTAGAAGAATTGAAAGATATAACTCACACTGCACATGCTGTCACATTTATTTTTTCATCTTGCATATAGATGGCCTTTGGGACCTTTACTTGAACTTCAAATCTAGGAAGCACTGTTGGGAAAGAGAGGAGAAAATTCCGGTGAAAAATAACTTTTCTAGTTGCCTAAATGATCAGTCTCTGCACATAAATGGTGATTTCACATTGTGAAGGTGAGTCCACCCTCTAAATAAAGTTAGAACACTGAGTGGTTATAGATTATATCATTTCTTGCAAATCACTGTGGTAAATACATAGAAAAACCCAGTAATTTGCTCCTGAAATCCCAGAATTTGTTGGAAGTTCCATGTTGCTAGGTGGATAGCCTTCAGTCAGATGAAACCCAGCCTTGCACATTTGGTCCTCAGTTTGTTCAAAAGAATTCATCCTGTGATCAGTAGAAACTTATGACATCTGCTTTCCCTTTGTGGCCTTCCCAAGCATACCGAATTCCTCCACAGTGAAGGAGTGCTCTTTCTTCTCTCCCGATTGTTTTTGTATCACTATCTTGTAGGAGCCCAGAATGGGCTCCAGAGACAGGCTGAAGGACAGTTGCTTAAGCCCGTTCTCTGTGCTGATATTCTGCCACTGCATAATTCGGTTCGTTTTTGGATCCTGTGAAACAGGTTGCAGGTTTTCTAAGTCAATAAAGTATTCAGAACAACAACACATCTAAGAGCACTGTGCTCATGGTGGAAGCATTTGGGAGCCTGCTAATATTCTTCTGGGGGAGAGGGAAATAAAGGAAAGGGGGGCACGACCAACCAGTTATCTCGAATGGCAGAAGGCTGCTGACCCACAGCAGTTCTACAACACCCCAGCATCAAGGTACTTTCAGTGGATTGAGTTCTCTCTGAATATGAACACTGAAGCTTCTTACCTCAATGTAAACCACAGGAAACTGAAACAAAAGGGAAAGCAGTGTTAGTTCAGAACAGAGGGCGGTGACCCCTTTGGCAAACCTGACTCCAAAACATTATGATTAAATCAGTAACAAAATTACAGTTATGAAGTAGCAATGAAAATAATTTTATGGTTGTGGGTCACCACAACATGAGGAAGTGTATTAAATGATCACAGCATTAGGAAGTTTGGGAACCAATGGTCTAGAAATTTCACACAGACAGCAGATTCAATAGATTTATAGACTGGTCCTTAGGACGGTAGTTTCAGTTAGAATTGGATGGACGTAATCTCCATTACAAAGCTACTTGCAAGCCAATTAACCACCACAGAGAAATTTTAAGTATATGTTCTAGAACTACCTGAGTCATACAAATCACTCAATGGATAGGGACTGTGGGAAATGGAACTGTGGGACATTATCAGGAAGATTTCTCTGCTGTGCTGGGAGACACACCTGAGCCTTTACAGTCTGGAGATTATAAGTTCACTGTTTAAATGAGGGTATTTGCAGTGTGAAATGGAGTTATTAGTTTTAAATATATCTGTTGGCATAATGTTCTTGTGTCCAGTTTGCCCTTGTTCATTCAGATGCTGATTTCTCTACCCCACTATCTGCTTTCAATCCAGACATTGCATTGTGACATTAACTCTATGCACCTCCTGTCTCAATTTTGTGTAAACATGTCACTGTTTGTTCTCTGTATTGCCAATAAAAGCCAACTTGCCAATGCTGAGCAGTACAGAGAATAGGGTGGGACATCCTGGTCTGATGAGGGGAAGAGAAAAGACAGGAAGAGAGGATGGATCCAAGGGGAGAGGACCAAGAAACGTCAAGAGAAATGAACTAGACCTAGGAGGTGATAAAAAAGCAAGTAAAATTGGGAAATCTGAATGGGAGAAAGCTATACTAGCTTGGAGTTTTAGGATGGAGTAATTTTGCAGAGCATATCACATTAGGCTAATAAAATATTTAAATAAATCCTATTCTCTCTGTGTGGTTATTAGGATATAGAGCTGGTTAGGGAGTAACTGCTGCTTTACTAAAATATAAATCAATATTAAATATTAATAATTTTTAACATATATACAATCAAAATGTATAACTTGGGGGTGTCCTGGGTAAGGCACTGGATTCCCATTCTTCATCTAATGGGCTACAAAGGGATTAGCATGTGTCCTCAGTGTGCACCTCTTGAAGAACTTTAACAGATGCCTGACTGTTGCCAGAGTAATATAAAGGAAGAAAGGCCTCAATAGCTGCTCTTGCTTCAAAGGAGAATTGCTGCTGACCAAGCCAAGAGTGGCATGTTCAGAGGTTTTGCAGGAGACATGGTTCTGAATGATTGGATGAAGTCTACAGAGTAAAGACAGATGCTGACAAGGTCATTTAAGATTCTGTCGTAACTGAGCTGTCTGCAGAGGCAAACTTATTTTAGGTGACCACAAGCTTACAGAACACAGCCATTTCTCGCAGCTGATAAGGGAGCAAGCAATGGCAGTAGTAAGGGAGATTTAGTGATGTAGGACTCATTTCTGAAAGTACGGAAAGATAGGTCATGACAAGGGATGATGAAAGTGTGGCACATGTGTACACAATGAAGGTCTATTCAGCTATAAAAAGTGACATCACAAAATTTTCAGGCAAATGGATAAAACTTGAAAAAATTATAATTGTAAACCAGGCTCAGAAAGACAACTGCTATGTGTTCTTTCTTATCTGTGGTTCATCACTGCAGACATGTAGAGTATGTGTTTGACCTGGAGCACCCCTGGAAACAAGGAAAGAAGAGGGTCACTGGGGTGGGAAATTCCTCAAGGTAGGAGAGATGCTTGATGGAGGTGACATCAAAGCACAGGTGGACTTAAGCATGGATGATGTGTGGATGGGAGAGAAGAGAGGAGAGGGTGGGAGGGTTAGGCAAACCTAAGGATCTATAAAAAGCTATGTGGAAACTTACTGCTTTATAAACCCATTAAGAAACATAAGTTTAAACACTATTTGCAATGTGACCTGGGTCCAGGACACTAGGCACCCTCCATTTTCTGCTGATCTCTCACTGTGTGCCTTGTTTCCTGACCCTCTGAACTAACTGGCCCTTAGGTTCTTCTTCTCTTTCCTGCTCTCACTCTCATCTTTAGGTTCTGAAGAAGAGGAAGAGGGTGCAAACTGCAGTTTGAATTTTATAAGATCAGGATGAAGCAAGAAAGAAAGAGGCAGTGTTCTCTTAACAGGCTGTGAAAATATCACTTGAGCCAGGTAGGCATAATGGAATATACTTCAATACCAGCAATCAGGAGACAGAGGCAGGCTGAGCTCTATGAATCAAGGCCAGCCTGGGCTATATAGAGAGTTCCAGCTAGCCAGGATTACAAAGTGAAATCATGTTAAAAAAATAAATAAATAAACCAGTCACTCGACATTTCAAAGTAAGCAAATCTGTGAATTAAATTTTCACTTGGATACTGAGCTCTCATATCTGAGCAGGAGTTCTAGGCTATATCCATGAATGGTCCTTGGTTGGAGTTCCTGTCCTCTTCAGGTCTTAATATCTCTCTCCACTGTTTCATAAGATTCCCTGCACTTTGCCCTAAGTTTGGTTTTGAGTCTCAGCATCTGCTTTGATACACTGCTGGGTAGAGTCTTTCAGAGGCCTTCTGTGTTAGGTTCCTGTCCTGCTTCCTGATTTTTCTGTCCATCCCGTTTGTCTTTCTGAGCTGAATGGCTGGATCTTTGACCAAACCCAGAAAGACAAACATGATATGTACTCACTTACAAGTGGATTTTAGCTGTAAAATAAAGCACAATCACACTATCATCCACAGACACACAGAGTCTGTGTAACAAGGAGGGCTTTGGGGGCAGGGATTTCCTAGGAAAGGAAAATAGAATGGATATTTTGAGTGGGGTGAGAGTGGAGGCAGAAAGGATCAAGCAGGGGAGGGAGGAAAGAAGAGAGAGTATTGGAGAGATGATGGGAACAGGAGGCATTTCGTGTGCAGTGTGGAAATCTATTGTAGTGGAAACTCCCTTGAACCTATGAAAGTGACCTCACCGAGGACTCCTACCAATGGAGGATTTGACACCTGAAAGGCCATCTTTTGTGACAAGTCAAGGCTCTCAGAGGTGGGACTGGGCCCAAGCCAGGAGAGGGAGCCCATGCCCCATACTGCCTGTGTGGCCAGGAATGAGAAGCTGGATGGCTGTATGGCTCAGACTCTTTTGCCTGCTCTTGGGAGCCCTTTCCTTTTACGGGGTTGTCTTACTCAGCTTTGATATGAGGGCATGGGCCTATTCTTATTGCATCTTGTTGTGATGTGTTCAGCTGATATCACTGGACAGGCTGCTCTTTTCTGAAGGGAAATAGATCTGGGGGAGAAGGGAGTTTAGGGGAGAGACAAGGAAGAATGGAGGAAGAGGAGGCTGAAGTTGTGACAGAAGAATAATAGTAGAAAATAGAAAAAAATATCCTTGGTAGAATTACACAAGATTGGTTAAATAGAATGTTTAGACTCGCCAACAAATGGTGTCTATACTAATTTCTTATTTTCAAAGAAATAATTAAGTAAAAGTGGATTATGATTTTGTTTACTTTTTAACTAGTTCTTTGAGGTTTTGTGCAGTGTTTTAAGATGATAGTCAACCCTCCCTCCATTTATACCAGATCTACCTCCCTTCAATACTCATCTGACTTAGGGTTCTCTATTTTCTTTTTTTTAATTTCACCCATTAATTTGTTTTGAACTGCCCATTTATTCTTGGATGTGTGGACTTCTGCTGGAATATGGTTGGCTTACCAGTGTCTGTCTTCTTAAAGACAACCAACTTTCTCCCAGTAGCTATCAGTTAACAAAAGCTCCTCAGCTAGGAGTGGGGATTCATGTACATCTCCCCTCTCCATGCTAGGCTTTGGTCGGGCTTGATAGTGCATGTGCTTGTGCCTGCTAACACAAGTGTTGTGCAGCTGCCATGCCGTGTTTAGAGGACTGTTCCCTGGTATTTATTCTGGCTCTTACTGTATTCATCTCTGGCTGTTGGTATAATGTTCTTTTGGAATGTATACACCTTACCCTTGTTAATTCAAATGCTGAATCTCTCCTCGACTCTCTGGTTTCAATCTGGACATTGCATTGTGATACTTATTCTAAGCATCACCTGTCACAACTTTGTGTAAACATGCCAACATAAAAAAAAAAAAACAAAAACAACAACAAACGGCCATAATATTGAGCAATGGAAAGGAAGGAGTAGGAGGGAGAGGGAAGGAGCCAGAGGACAGGAAGGAGTGGGAGGCAGAGGAGGAGTGGAGAGGAGCAAGAGCTGGGAGAGGGGATAAGCTGGGAGAGCACAGGCTGAAGGAGAGGTCTTGGAATAACATGGAGAAATGAACTGAACCTAAGATATCACTAAATAAAGTATAGTGTGGGAAATCTAAATGGTAGGAAACTATGAGGGCTTGGAGGTTTAGGATGGAATAACTATTGCCTGGCATTGTGTTCTAGGTTCACTAAATAAATTCTAGTCTCTGTGTGGTGATTTGGATATACAGCTGCATAGGATTAACCGAAGCTTTACTAAAAGATATATCAATAGTAAATATAAATGTACAATACAACACCTGGCTCTTATACTTTTTCCTCCCTCTGTGACACAATTATCTCTGTGCCTTTGGAGGAGAGGATGTGATTTTGATAACCAATTTAGGCTTTCACATTCTACAGCCAAGCTGGTACGGACTGGAACCATCATCTCTACTGGCTAGCTTTCACAGAGCAGGAAGGTGTAGGCATGGTACCAGAAGAGGAAAATAATCACCAGTCTCACCCAGCAGTGAACCCTGTAACTATGAGAACCACGTGCCTGGGAAGACGTGCCCACAGTGCAATAGCAGCACAAACGTCATGGAAGTAACTAACCACTCTCTGACTGGTTTAAGATCAAACCCACACTTGGCCTCACAAGAGCCTGTGGCTAGACATGCCATAGGCCCCAGGGGATAACCCACTATCATTGTGCTGCTAAAGGACATAGCATTAAGCCAACTGAAACTGATTTATAGTAATAGTTTAAACCATTTTTCATCCTTCATCAGAGAAGCTTCTATTTGTAGTAGAGGGCAAATGCCACAGATACCCACAACTAGCCTAACAGCAGAGGACAAGTGACTGTAAAATGCAATTTTTTTTTTTTTTTTTGCAATTTTATTCTTAAAAGAGTTTATTTAAGGAAGGACCCAAGTGTTTAAAACTAAGTAATAAAAATGATACAGACAAAAAAAAAATGATACAGACAATGTGAGACATACTCCTGCAATACTAGGAATGGATTTCTTCAGGATGGCACAAAGTAACAGAAACTACGAAAGAAATGACTGGAAAACACCATCAAGCTCCAAAGTTCTGTGCAGTGAAAGTCTCCATGAAGTATAAAGAACATCCACAGATACTTAACCAAGAACAGACTGAAAAATTAGGACTTTCACATATAGGGAAGACATAGAGTGGCCAGTTTTAACTGAGAAAGGGGTGTAAATAGGTAAAAGATCAGAATAAAACAAGATTAACTCAGTTTAGAAAGGGGCTGGAAATTAGAATATTGAAGTAGCATTTTGTCTTGATGAACCCACCAATACCCACTTCTATGAGACTCACCAACTCACTCAGGGGGTGTAGATTTTTTATCCACAGAGACAACCCTAAATTTGACTGGAAAAAAGAGAGAGAGAATTTTCTAGTGAGGTCCAGAAACTCATTCTTCTCTTGCCATGCTCAGGACGGCATCTTAAAACCTTTGCCCACTCTGCAGCTTCATACCTGACTGTCCTGGCTTGTACACTGGTTTGTCTGTCTGGAGAAAGACAACGCTTTCTTTGTTCTTCACCAGCACCACCGTCTTTTTGCTGAATTCGTGTGTTGGCCCTTTGATGTGGACAGAGAGGGACACCTTCTCCTCAGAAAGGGAAAGTCTGGGGAGCTGAGAAAAAGAGGAAGACAAGACCCTTCACTGTCTGACCCTCTGCAGCTCTTAGATTTCCTTTTTTACTTCATCTCTTCCACATCACAGGAAGGAGATGGGTTCCATCAATTTTTTCTTTAAGTGTGATGTGCAGGAAAAAAGAGTCATAAATAAGTATGAAAAGAAAACACACTATTGTATGTAATTCAATGGAAGCAATAAAAACAGTCATTTTTATGGAGTAAATATGGTCTTGATTGAAAATTAGCTCTAACTCTGAAACTGATGTAGAGGGAAAGACAATACATAAATGGTGGTAGAAATTAGGAGATAACAAATCAGTCGTGGTAGGAATTGTGTCTTGAGGATAGGCCCTGACAAGAAACTAACACTTCTTTAGAAGAGTTGTGGACCTTATCAGCTGAGTGTTACTTGAAAGTTTGTGACTCACTAGCAAAATGTACTACGCATTTGAAAAATGTCTCTTTCTCTGGGTGGTTAAACTTTGGAGAAAATTAATTGGGAAAGTAGCATATGCACAAGAATTGGCTCTTCCCATTTTGGGGTGTGATAATCTATGGTATTTTTTTTATTCGGTGAATTTCTAAGTTTCTACTGTCTTAAAGTCACAGATATGTTTCTAGAGTGATCTTTTTTAGAAATCTGTATGTATAGTATAGATGCATATCAACACACATATGTACATGTATGTATAAACAAATCAGAACCAGTTTCTGGTACTCACAGTAAAGGAAACACAGCGGAACAAGTCCTTGTCGACCACAAGCTCATTGAACAGGCTTCTGTTTCCCCAGCTAGACTGCAAGGTGGCTCTGACCATCACCGTCTCATTCAGATGGTATAGATGGAGGCAGATTTTCTCAGGGGTCTCAGTGTGGAGCTGGGAAGGGACCAGCACCATATACTTCCTGGAAAGGAAGGAGTTTGTGCCAGAACAGGACAGATATCATTGTTTATGACTGTAGTTTCATCACAGTAATCCCTGCCATCCATATTTCCACAGCCTGAGATGGCAGTTGACAGCATGATACAGCAGAGTGGCAGGACGATTATCGATTTTTGTGGTGCTGATAACTTAGAGTCAGCTGTGATACCCACCAGTCAGGTTCAAGGACAGGTCATTCAGTCACTAAGCAGCCAGCTTTCAAGTTCTTCCAGGTTTTTTTTTTTTTCTTTAAATGAAGATATGGTAGGAATATGTCTCCTTTACATAAATATTCATCAGAACTGTTCTTCATTACCATTTTCAGTTCTTGAGAAAGAACTCAGTACCCTGTTTTTATTTTCCAATACTCTTCAACCTTGATTTATAATATGAGTATGAAATTCAGAGTTGCACAATTCACCTGTGTTACACCTAAGCAAGAGTGAAAAGCTCTCTGTAGAAATCATCCTCTACCTTTTCCTAGCATTACAGATTTTGTTTCAAAATAGTTAAAAATCTAGTTAATCACTGCTACACCACAGTATCATCAAATTTATAAACATATTTTTTTCTGATCTCAAAACAAAAAAACTCCCTAACAATGTAATTCTAATAACGTGGATACTTTGAACACCAAATACATTCTACTGGTAGTTTAATGCAAGGCCCTTGATCCTAACAGGAGTGTTGTTATAGGACACAAACATCCACAGAGTTCTGGTGTGCCCAAAGTCTCACCTGTACCAAAGTTACACTGTAGCCTATTCATTTCCAACCAAGAGTCCCAACAGTCTAAATGCTCATTTTCAAAGTTATTAAAAAATTTCAACAAATAAGAATGTCTCTGACCAGTGGGATTTTAGATACTCCTGGTATCTAAGAGGAATGCTATTCTAAATTACATAACACCTCAGTTTAACCACACTGATTGCTTTAGAGTTAAAAAAAAAAAAAATATACATAATCGTGTAATCCTAGAGTTAGGTAACACACACACACGCACACACACACACACAAACACACACACAATTATTATTTGTTAATTATAAAGCAAAAAGACTTTGGGAAGGTTTTCCAAGGAAGGGACTGTGAAAGGAAATGAATGGTTTTGATTGGAGGAGGAATGATATAGGAGAGGCCTTGGTGATACTCATGGATCTGAATGGAATGAGGCAGCAGAAGGCAGAAAGGCAAGAAGAACTGAAATGAGACATGGCAGAGCCTGTCTGTTCTTCCACATGGTGTAGGAAGAAAGGACAGGAGGACAGGGCTTATGGTGTCCTCTTCCTTAACCCTGTTTCCAGAGATTCCCCCAATCCACACTGGCTTTTTTATGAGTACTCTGTGCAAACAGGAAGCTTCACCAAAGCTGTCCAAATAGGAGGGTGGAATTTTTGCAAGAGTTCTTTGTTGGTGTCACTGTGTTCAGTGATGGCCTCTGGACAACTCAAATAAGTTACAACAGTCTCAGGAAAGGTACCAGATGGTGGATGGTGTTGGTAAAGGGTCAAGGCCATGCAAACCCATAATGCACATTGAATCTTCTTGGTGTGAATTAGAGAAGACTTTCTCAGCCTTAATGTCCAATAAATCTTTGCAGTACATGACTGTGCTGTGATTGTGTGACATTCGTCACCTCACTGCTTCTACTCACCTAGAATCTCTTAGCACTACTTTGAATAAGACCTCTCCATTTCTCTCTTTCCTCATTTGAGAGTAACTAGAGTGGGCCAGGATAGAGATTTTCAGTTTTCCTGTCTCTTATCATATAAGAATCTCTTTTTACTGGTCTTGGGTGTAAAGGGGGGTGGTGAGAACTGTGGCTACTGGGAAAGATTTAAGAAAAAACCCTCACCTATTATACTTCACTGAGCCTAAATCTTCTTGTCAGAACAGAAGTCCACAAAGCTCATATAGAGGCACACTTGCAAAGTCTTATTGTTGTGGGTTGCTAGGGAGCCAATTACAATCTGTGCAACTAAAGGTGGTTGCTTCAAATGCTGAAGTGATTAATATTTAGGATGCAACTCAGTTCATTTGGAAGGACATTAAAGTATGCGTTGGGAAGCATATTATTAGCATTTCTATTCTAGATCATAGAAATGTTTATTTTTGCAAAGATCCTATGATATTGGTTTGAGAGGAACGTATAATGTTAGATAAATCAATTATAATCTTGAGGCTTTAAGTAAAAAGAAAAGAACCTGCTAGAAGGGGATTATGGTAAGCATGTAAAGGATGAAAAAGAAATAAAACTTCTGTATTTTATTGATTGACCTCTGAACCCTGGTTAATCATCAATAGGAAGCTTTACTAACCCTGAAACTGGACCTTTCTGTCCAAATTCCACTGAAACAATAATTATACTTTTTCATCTTAACTTTTTACTCTTTATTTTTTTGAGCATGACAATGAATGGCTTTAAATTCCTGTAAGATTATGGTAGCAGTGACATCAAAACATTAACAGGTTCTAACAATGCAGGAGAGTATCAAATGGCAGGGCATGTCATCTGAGATGGTGCATAACCTAGGCTCAGAACTCACAGAGAACTTCTCGTTAGAGAGCAGACATGCTATACTGCTTACTTGAGGCTTTCCAGTAGAAAGAAAAAAAAGCAGGGTACAGATCTGAGGCTTGAGAAATCTTATGGAATGGTCTAGAGACAAGAGAAACATTGGTATATCTGAAATGGAATAACTGCTGGAATAATCAGGCTGAGGTAAGCCCAGGCTTAAGTATAAGAGTTCCTTAGGGGGAAAAAATCTTGCAGTATAACCTGAAAAGATTTAATAATGAAAGCATATTTTACAATGATGTTTAAAATAATAACATATGTGTTGGCATGAAAGAATGACCAGAGGTCTAGAAAATCTAATTGATGACTCGTAAAGTTACCTAAATATGCTATAATGGCATTCCAAACTAAGAGACTAGGCATTAAACAGACTCCCTGGCAAGCAAACATATAGGAAGCAGGACATTGGCTAAGCAAAAATGGTAGCAAACCTCTAGGATAACTGTCTTCTTTCTTGATGTGTTTGAATAAGAAGGGCCCCTAGAGGCTCACAGATCCAAGTGCTTACTCACCAGGGAGTGGAACTGTTTGAAAGGATGAAAAAGATAAGGAAGTGTGGCCTTGTTGGAGGAGGTGTACCACCCTTTGTGGGCTTAGAGGTTTCAAAAGTCCATGCCAGCCCCCCCCACACCCTTTTTCTCCATTTCTCCTCCCTCTTCCCTTCTCTTTCTGCCTATGGATCAGCATATAGCTCTCAGCTGCTTCTTCTACACTATGTCTTCATGCATGTGGCCAAGTTCCCTGACATGATGACAATGGCCTAAATCTCTGGAACTGTAAGAAAGCTACGAATTAAATGCTTTCTTTTATAAGAGTTGCCTTGGTTGTGGTATCTCTTATATTTTTGGTTGTGAGCCTAGCCTTTAATGGCTGAGCCATCTCTCCAGCTCTGGTTGTGGTAAGATGTGGTTAAGGATGTGCGTCCCATCACAAACTAGTGAGGTGTCACAACCCCAAGGTTTGAGTTGGGGTTACATCAAAACCAGGCTCCAGAGAGTCATCTTTCCCCACAAGTCCATACTCAGCGGAAGGAAACTGAGTGGACCCGAGTCATTCCCACAGATTAGAGTCCTGCATTCCCTGTCATCTGGGTAGCTCCTGCTGACCCAGGAGCTGCTCTATACGTGAGAGGTAGTAAGATGAGAGCAGCAGACACCCAATCAGTAAGGCTCCACGGAATACCGCATCTCGACATCCACAGCTCCACGACAATTAAGGCTTTCTTCTAATCCTGACCCCCAGTGTGGGCACTGGGCACAAAGTAGCTCCAAGGATGCTGGCCTTGTTGGGGCAGTGATGTTCCACAGCCCTATCAAGTCCTACTTAGCTATCCACAACAGACAGAGCAGTCTTGTAATTTTGGAGAATTAAAATCAAGAAATCTTTCACTAGGACTCAAAAGTTAAACGTTTCTGTGAGAGCTTGGATGGGGAAACAGCTCCAGGGAGCCTGGAGGAAGGTTGTGAAGACAAAGACATAGATGCTACCAGATCAGCCCAAGACTGGATAAAGCAGAAGGGAAAAGAATCTCCTGGTAAGAATGTGTCTCCCTCTTCTCCACAGCTACACCCTGCTTTAGTACCCTAAACAGGGAGAGATTTCCCAGAAAGCCTCTAACTGGTGCAACTGGGCACAAGCTGGAACCCACCTGGAAGACAGTCTTCTCCTCCTGGGAACCAGGAGTGCCCTGCACTCCACAACTCTCCTCTCCAGGAAAGATTGTTCCTGTTCCTGCTCATCCATGGCCCTTGTCTCCATCCAGCATGCTCACCCTTTTCTTCTCAGTTCCCTCACTGAAGTCTCCTACAGGCAGACTCCCCTCCTTCTTCACTCAGCTTTATGTCCTTTTCTCCTCCCTCTCTTGTCTTACTCCTTTTCTTCTCTTTTGACATTCCCTACTTGCCCCTCTTCCCTCTCTCTTCCCCCTTCTCCCCCTAGTGCTGGGAGAACTATGAACTTATATAGTAAGGAACTAATAGCTCACTCTCTGCAGGAAGAGGAAGGGTAGAGAGTTTGTGCCCTGGTTGCCAAGGGTGACTGGCAGGCTACAACAGGTTTTGGGGCATATAGCCTCCTTGGTTTTTGACATAGCTCTCTTCTGTGACTTTCTGGCTGCACCAGGTCAAAGAGACACCTGATTTTTAAGAACCATGGACCTGGGCCTGTTCAGTCTTTGAAAGGGGACCCAAGCAAAGGACTCTCAGAGACTTTGACACATTCAGGATTTAGCACTGAGCTACCCTGCTCTACTGTAGCCCCTCCGCACCATAGCCCCACTGTACCAATTCTCCCCTTCCCAACATGTGGTCCCTTTCAACAAGTCCTCTTCCCTCTTTCCTCCCTCCATCGCCAGCCCCTGGAAACGTCCATTGTTGTCTGCTTCTGGCTCAACTTCCCCAGAATTCAGATAAGTGGTATTCAGTGGGAAAGCTCCTTCTAGGGTCATGTACATCCTATGGTTCATGTGCTATAAATCGGGGTGCTTGTTGGTGAAAAGGGGCCTTGAAAAGGTAAAGAGTAAAATCACAAGTGAATGCTGGTGGCCATTCCTACTTGATGTTTCTTGGGATTCCATTCTCCATGCCTTATTGTCACTTACCTAGATGTTGTGTCTCCTTTTTTTGTGATGTGGAGGCAACAGCATAAAATGCCTTCTTACCCACTTCCAACTTCTCCTGTTCTTGGTGAAGTCTATGGATGCCTCTTGGGGATGGTCCTTGATAGATGTTGGTGATGGATTCTCAAGTTCTATACCCTTGATATTTTTATATTCAGTGTTACCATCCTGGAGAGGCTCCAAGAAATGCATTCATACATACATACATGTATGTGTGTGTGTGTTTTTAATTTTGTTTTTGCAGGACTGGGTTTCTGCGTGTAGCCTTGGCTGCCATGGACCAGCCAAGTCGGATTCCTTGCGTCCGTGGGGAACAAGGCTCTGGGCAGGAAGAAGCGGTTTCGGCGATGAGTTGACAGACAGAGACACCTTGATGGTTTTGGCTCTGCTGCCATTTTACTGAAGTCAAGCTGATAATTTTATAGTGATTTCACAAAAAGGCACCTTAAAGTTGGCATACTTCCCAGAACATTTAGACTTTTACCAAGAATATAGAGTTTACATTTTAACATAGGGGAGTGCCCACAAGAAATCTTGGTCTATAAACTTTTGATCAAAACACACAAAGGGAAAGAAACCTCAAATGCAGTTTCATTATTGCTAACCAATGAAGAGGAAAGTCAGGAGATAAGTCAGATGCCTGCCAAAATCTTTCTCTGTATCAAAATCTAATTACACCTTTGTTAACCATCCTCCCATATGTCCTGCTAAAGATTTATGATCTTCCTTAGGAACAAGGTGCTGAAGGGAGGGGAAATTCCTGCCAGCTGTACTTCTCATGCTACTTTTTCTTAAGAAGGAGCCTATTTTTTTTTTTTACTATTTTTATAATGCTTTTTGATACTGAATCTAATTTATTACTTTTTAAAGCTTATTCTTTTTACATTTTATTCTTATTAAAGCCTTTAATAATTTACTAATGATAAATTTCTTTGTAAAATTAGTTGTGCTATTTCAGGAGTCACAG
This sequence comes from Meriones psammophilus, assembly GCA_036365155.1. Classification (NCBI taxonomy): domain Eukaryota; kingdom Metazoa; phylum Chordata; class Mammalia; order Rodentia; family Muridae; genus Meriones; species Meriones psammophilus. Next base: position 28,592 of record JAEOAE010001673.1, read on the forward strand.
AGAAAAATAAAAAAACTCATTAATTCAGCCCCACAACCACAACTGAAAAAGCATAGAGACCCTAGACTGCGTCTTTTTGACTTAGGTGATTGGGAAGACCTGCCAGTGGACTCCAGGGAGCGAATTTCTGAAGAAAGTGTGTCTCCCGCCCTGTAGCACAATCTATTGATATGCTGGAATGGGGCTGGCACCTGGCTGTCCTGGACTTGCTTTGTAGACCAGGCTGGTCTCAAATTCATAGTGATCCACCTGCTTCTGCCTCCCTGGGTGCTGGGATTAAAGGTGTGTACCACCATGCCTGGATCTAAGAAGTATATATTATTACGTGTTCTCTCCCTGAACTGTTGGTCAGCTTCAGTCATCAGTAACAGTAGCATCACCCTGTGGCCCTGGAATTCCATTGCAGTTGCTATCCTCCAGGAAGCAGAACACATTAAGAGATGTGTGACTGAGCATGATGGTACCACCAGTCTCCTCAGTCTCTGCCTCCACACCATCATCCCTTAGGGCTGTCTGAGAATCTGAAGTGGTGTCCTCCTGAGAGGACAGAAGGTTCTCAGATGTGTCACCAAACGAGATAATGCTCTGTGTCCTCAGAATTGTTGCTGGTGTATGCATCTGCAAGATTCTCCTGGCGGGGGGGCAGAGGGGCAGAATTCCAGGGTGAGCTGATGTCCAATGTGATGTGTAAATCAGGTGATCTGGACCTAGAGAAGGCCTTGCTACTTTTTTTTTTTTTTTTCTTCATTTACCTCCTGCCATTATTTTTAATCCTCAGATGCCATGAATGTGGGCAGGGCAGGTTGACTCCACCTCCTCCTGATCAGAAAGTGAGGGAGGATTAGAGAACATGCCAGGCTCTTGTTTGAAAATGTCTTTTTACTCAGAGGATGTAACTTCCACTTTTTTCTGTTAGAAGAGTTTTTCCTCCTTGCACCAGAACATCATTAATCCTATCTATACCACTTTTTTATTGGTATGTGGCTCAAAGAACACATAGCATTCACAACAGTGGTGATGGACCACCTGGAATGTCCTTCTCTGGATGTCTGTGGAAATTTTGCATCACAGAAATCTATGCATGGATCTCCATTTCCACTACCTCACAGGTAAGATATGACACTTCCACAAGATTCTAGAATTAAAAACAACAGCAGACCTAGGAGACAAGACTTTTTATTTTTATTTAATCACTGTATAGACTGATCCCAGCCCCCTCCCTACTATCCTCCCAGCCCTACCCACATGCTCCTCCCCCCCACTCTCCTTTCTCTTTCTTCTCAGAGAAGGAGATGCTGCCAAGAGGTACCAACCCACCCTGGCACCTCAAGTAGCAACAGGACTAGGTGCAATCCCTTCCACTAAGACAAGGCAGCCCAGCTAAGGAAAAATATCCAAAAGCAGGCAACAGAGACAGCCCCTACTCCCATTACTAGGGTACCCACAAAATGAGCAAACTGTACATCTTGTTCTTTGAATGTATGTTCTTTGGTTGGTGGTTCAGTCTCTATGAGCCTCCACGGGTCCAGGCTAGTTTACTCTGTATTTCCTCTTATGGTATCCTTGAGCCTCTGGCTCCCTCAATCCTTAGAAGACAAGTTTATAGCTATCAGTTTCTATATCATGAAAAGCACAGATAGCTCAAGAATCCTGATGACATATCTTGGTCAGAGATAATAAACAACAGCAACAATAAATGCAAACCAACCCAAACTCCAAAGTAGTTATGACAAAGCATAAGAAAGATCAGGACTGGAAATAAGTAGGTGCTATAGGATGAAACGAAGATCAATGCAAAAAAGAGCTGGTAAGTTGACAGGATGAACAAATCTGACCGTCCCTTGGCGTGAATCACCCAGAGAGAAGACACAAATTATTAAAATGTGAGGCACAGAAAAGACAAACAGACAAACATGGAAATCCGAAAGACTATGAGGCAAAATCATACTTCAGAGTATTGACAATTCTCAAAGAAGAAGATTTCTCAGTTCACTAAACAAACACCAAAATTGATGTAAGAGCTTATCAAACATGAACCACCTACTGCCTTCACGCTGCTATACCCTGGTGTGATGATAAATTCAGGATGTCACAAAACATATGAAGAGATCAATACAGGGACAAGAGGAAAAGAATAATACAATCTCCCCAAACAAAGATAGCCCAGACCAACAGATAGCATAATGGATCTTACCTCCTGGCTGTAAGTACAATGGAGAGGAGGGTCTTCAAGCTGCTTCACCAGAGAGACAAGGAAAGATCATTCTAAACTTAATGTACAAAGCTGGTATTACTCTGATGCTGAAACCATAACAAAAAATACACACATGAAAGTTCAATAACACAGGACAGAGATAGTGCTTCCTGTTCATGGTGGGCTCAGCATGGGATCCTCGGATAATTCCATCCACAAGGTGATCAACAACAAACATGTAAAGAGGCCAGGGGAAGAGGCCCATGCTCAGCCACGAAAAATAAGGATTTGTCATTTTCTGAAATATAAATGGGCCTAGGTTTGGTTGTAACATGTCAGTTTTGGAGATAAGGTGAGCCTAACTAGAGCCATGGATGTGTAGTTGGAACCTTAATAAGAAAGAAGGGACTTTAGTCACATGCCAGGGGCTCTACAATGTATCAGAGCAGATAATAACCCAACTTCACTTTGTGCATGCATAGAACTGAAACAGGAACATTCCTTACATCACACAGTTGTGGTTTCAAGTAAGAAAAATGAAACCAAATTAAATTAGGCAAGCAAAATTTGTTGGAAAAGGATCAATTAAAAAAATTGATCATCACATTTCAAGAAGGTGGCACCCAGCCTGTACTGTACCTGAGGAGCAGACTATCAGAGACTGTAGAACAAGCCAGTGACCTGGCTGCTGACTCCAAAATGCCAATGTCTGTTCTTTCTTGACGAGGCATCCTGTGATCCAGGAATTCATAGTTCCAGGCTCCTGGATCCAAGAGTCACACAAGGTCCTAGGCTCCTAGCACCCAGTGCCTTCTATCTGCTTGAACACAACTGAGTTCCAGAAACATTTGGCATCCAGACCACAGACTCCCCATGACTACCTGAGAACATCCTTCAGATAACAGAAACAGGGTTTAAGCCTCCTGTCCATAGTTCAACTGGTTCCCCTGTAATGACTTGCTAGACAATATGATCATGCAGGGCCCCTGATCCAAGATGATGTCACCCAGAAGAGTCTGAGTACCTGAAGCACAATGTCTACAGAACAATCAAGCTGTCATGTGAGCATTGGTGTTTTCCTGGAAGAGAGGAAAGGACTCCTTACAGCCAGACATGCATGGAAGAACGTCACAGTATCACATGGGTTAGAAACCAACATTCTAATTCCCAGCCTATATGTACAACTGGAACATCAACAGCAGAACAGAGATGTAGGCTACATGAGGAGATCCAGTCATGATCAAGGCAACCTTACGGGAAAGCATTAAATTGGAGGAGGCGGGGCACAGCCAAGGAAATCAGTGTCTGCGACCATCACTGAGCAGACCATAGGAAGAAGCAGACAGCTATGAGGCTAGTGAAATGTTGGAGCACATCTCTGGTCCCCATGTATGAAAAAGAGAACAAGAGAGAAGAGAGAGGGGGTGAGAGAGAGAGAGAGAGAGAGAGAGAGAGAGAGATGTACCCATGTCAGTCAGTCAAAATCTCTCTGGCATTTAACAGAGAAAGAGAAGATGGCCCATGTGGGGCAAGATGATCAATGCTCTTCTTCACCCTAAAACGCCTGTCAGATCCTCAGTGGGTTGGATGGAGCTCCCACATTGGAAGTTGATCTGCAATTCTGAGTCCAGTGTTTCTAGTGCTCTGGTCACAAACACACCCAGAAAAAGATTTATTTTGGGCATCCTACAATCCACATAAGGAGAGACAGAGGAATTAACCACCACTGTTAAAGGTCATGCAGAGATTCACTAGCCTGGCCATGAATAAATTCTAACAAAGAAGAGACTTTATTAGGATACAGCACCAGGTCCTCATGGAGCCAGGACTGCCCTGGGAGCACTCTCAGGATGCAGCTCTGAATTACATCAGTTCCTACGAGGGCTCCTAAGAGCAAACCTCACAAGGCTCTGTGCTTCAAGCCTTCCTGCAATCCGGGTTAAAATCACAGACTGGCATACTTTCTGTCTATGTGCAATCAGGCACACATCCTGCCTACCTCCAGGAAAGCACACATCCCACGTGCTGGCAGGGGCAGGTAAACTTGTTTACAGGAGTGAAAACACCTGGCTTTTTATCTTACATAAACAAATCAGGCAACAAGAACTGCTCCAGGATTCCTGGAAGCAATCTGTCCTTGGACAGTTGGGGCTAACAGGTGAGAGGCATTTTTATTTTGTATTTCTCTTAAGAACAGTAATTTTAAGCTTTTAAACATAAAGTTCCCGTCATGACCACAATATTGTTTGTTTGTTTTTTTTTTTACTGATAGTTATTGTTTGTTTTCAGTATGTCTAGGAAATATGTGTTTTTGATCTGTATACCTTAGAAAAAACAATATATTTATGTTAAAATTGGAAACAGTCTTGTGTATTTTCTACTGTTTTTGTTTAGGACCTTTACACATACTTTGATTTATAAATATTAAATAAATCTTAAAGCATATCCAACTTGTGTTTCTGACTTTCGTGGTCACACAACTGTGGAGTAACTGTATGAGTTGCAGAAAGCTAAGGAAAAGACGAGATACTCATGTCTGCATGGAAATACTGCAGACTGCACTGCAGAGAGGGAGAGAATTATGTGGGTGAATTCATTACACCAACATCTCCAACCTCTGGGTTTGTGATGGCTGAGAAAAACTCCATTGTGTGCTAGGAAGCTATTCTGAGCTTCTAATTTTCTAAAATGTGAGCTCACAGCAACTCTGACTCCTTGCCCCTTCCTCAAACTTGTAAAACTGATATAAGTCAAAGATTGCTTCTACTGTCTAAAACCCACTTATCACTGTGAAGTGGGGAGTGCAACAGCTCCTTTCTCAGTGAATACTGGGAGAGAGAGAGACAGCTCCTCACAGCTCAGAGGAGTAAAAGCAGTTTCTCACTGAGCTTCACATGTCACTCAAATCAGGTAACTGTAGCGCCCACCTTTGAAACCTTTCCTCTAGCCGGTTCTGCATAACACATCTTCTCTTTGGGATTCAGTCTGTCAGCATGCTAGTAGTGATTAATACCTTCATTTGATGATGATCTGAGTCGAGTCTGTCTTCACTTGTTGCCTTGGACTCCATAACAAGTGTCTCCAAGGAAATCCAGGCTTGACTTTCACAGCTTCCCATAATGGCCTCTCTGGGCCTCCAAGATGGGTCATCCCTGACACACCTCTGGCCTTAATAACTCTGCCCAACTATGAAGAAAGATTCCACACTCCCTTTCTTGTGTCCTTGACTCTAAAGACAGGACCATGTGACTAACACTACCAAATTCTGCTCCCTGATGGAGATGGACTGGGTTCTCCTCGTTCACTTACACATGCATTGGCTTCCTGTTGATAATGTTTTCTATCAGGACTTAAGGTTTTCTTTCATTTCTTTTCACCAGTTGGAAGTTTAGTTGGTGGAATATTGCCCTGAGGTCCCTACTCTTCTTAAACCATTTAGCATCAGGCTCTTCTTTAAACTTTTTATCTTTTTGAGCACTGGACTTAGTTCCATTACCTTTCCTGGTACTCTTCTCCTCAAAGTGCATATTTTGTATTTCTCTTTGTTCAGGTTGCTCCTTTTCCTGATAGAGCTGCAGAAGAGTGGCCACCAATGACCACATGTCAGAGTCAGTACTTGGCTGTCTTCAAATCTCCTCTGCCAGTGCCATTAATTCAAAACTCTCCAATTTAGCCCCAGGCATATTTAAAACAAGGGCAACACCCAGCCTTATTCTTTTCCAAAATTTGACAAGAATGGTCTCAAGGCCGCCTACTAATGTTCTTCCCCTCTGACACTTCTTGAGCTGGGCTGTCATAGTTACACAGCCCTCAGCATGGCTCTCCCTGTTCCTAGGATGGCCCAGTCAGCCCTGCCTGAAATGTTCAACTACTTTCTCAATCCAGAGTACAGAAGTCCAGATTCTGCCAACAAGCAGCACCGTCAGGCCTGTTCGAGCACTACCCCAGGCCCTGGTGCCAACTTCTGTCTTAGTCACTGCTCCATTGCTGTAAAGAGATACCAGAAGCTGGAAACAACCAAGATGCCCCTCAACTGAAGAATCCATACAGAAATTGTGGTACATCTACACAATGGAAAATCATGAAATTCATGATTTTCATGAAAAAACAAAACAAAACAAAACAAAACAGGAAACAAGTTAGGAGCCTGCCACAGAGGGCCTCTGAAAGGCTCTGCCCTGCAGACTATCAAAGCAGATGCTGAGACTTATAGCCAACTGTTGGGCAATGTACATGGAATTTTATGAAACATGTGGGAAATACTAAGATCTGGAGAGGACAAGAGCTCCACAAAGAGAGCAACAGAACCAAAAAATCTGAGCACAGGGGTCTTTCCTGAGACTGATACTCCAACCAAGGAGATAACCTAGAACTCCTGCAGAGATGTAGCCCATGGGAGTTCAGTGTCCAAGTGGGATCCGTAGTAATGGGAAGAGAGACTATCTCTGATGTGAACTGATTGGCCTGCTCATTGATCACCTCCCCCTGAGAGGGGAGCAGCCTTGCCAGACCACAGAGGAAGACAACGCAGCCACTCCTGATGAGACCTGATAGACTAGGATCAGAAGGAAGAAGAGGAGGACCTGCCCTATCAGTAGACTTGGGGAAGGGCATGCATGAAGAAGGGGGAGGGAAGATGGGATTTGGAGGGGAGGGAGAGGGGCTTATGGGGGTTACAAAGTGAATAAAGTGTACTTGATAAAAATTAATATAAAAAATTGTAAAAAAAAAAAAAGAACTTTAAAAGAGAGAGAGAGATACCACAACCAGGGCTGAAGAGATGGCTCAGCCATTAAAGACTAGACTCACAACCAAAAATATAAGAGATACCACAACCAAGGGAACTCTTATAAAAGAAAGCATTTAATTGGTAGCTTGCTTACAGTTTCAGAGATTTAGTCCATTGTCAACATGGCAGGGAATTTGGCCATATGCATGAAGACATGGTGCAGAAGAAGGAAATGAAGCTACATCCTCCTGACCCACAGGCACAGAGAAGAGGGAAGGAAGAGTAAGAGAGAGAGAGAGAAAGTGACTAACATGGGCTTTTGAAACCTCTAAGCCCACCCACAGCGCCACACTTCCTCCAACAAGGTCACACTTCCAGGCTTTCTCATTCTTTCAAACAGT